>VDFB02252616.1:3936660-3972639 GCA_007258455.2 Sequoia sempervirens | reverse complement strand
TCGTACACAACAAGCAATTCTACGTATTTGCTCTTCCATAATGCCTTGAGTTTGAAGACAAAAATTTCATTATGTCTTCATGATGAAAGTGGTGAGCTTAATGTAAATCAAGCAACCATGATTTTAAAACATGCTATTGTGCTTATGGAGGCAACATTTTAATCAAGGCAATGAGTGGTGGTTTGGAACAATAGCAGGTATGAAGGACTCTCTTTATATGCATACTATGCGGTCTAGCTTAAGACACCATTCTTAGAAGAGATTGAAGGTGGATTATGGAACTCAAAGGTTACCATGAAAAGCATTAAAGCAAAGACTGAGATCTATTTAAAAGCCAGTCATGAAGATATTAAAGATGTCACATGCGAAACACAGTATTTGGAGTAATGAATACGATTGCCAAGAGGATAGTGTCGCAGTGATTTAGGAGATCTCCACATTATCTAATTACAGGGGAAGCCATCATTTATTTATTTTTTTAATTAAAGAAATCATTCTAAACCCTATATAGGATACATTGATACTTCAAAAGCCTACGGAAGAATTTCAGATTATGCACATATAATGTCAAGTAACATTCATAAGTTTTTAGAAAATCTTGATCACTCTAGAATAGCCCATTAAACATGGGTTGTGGCAGATGCACTACATAATTGATATAACACAACCACTGCATATCAACGGGAGTTATAGGCTCTTTATTGCAGCAAGAGTAATCATAAGTCTGCTTCTTATAATTACATCTATCTGTTAAACTTGAACTGAATGCACCAATGATGATTATTGACACCTACATTATACAACTTTGAATTAAGCTGCATTAAATGAGTGCCTCCATTTCTATCACAAAATAGCCACATTAAACTTGGGTCACACATGAATGCATCCTGTATTTGCTATAGCACAACTGTGCCAAATGACCAATACAGTTATGGATCACATAATTACATTCACAAGAATCTGTTCCTCCGTTGTGATCTTATGGTGATTCCACACAACAAAATCTGGACATGAAATTCTCAAAACCTCTACAAATGAAATCTGATGAGATATTGCTTTTAAATATGATTTTCAAACCTGGAACTACAAATCTGACTTACTGAATTCTGCAAAAAGACAATGACTATCCTCAACCTGGTGATATCTTCTTGAATTTTTTCTGATTTTTCCCAGGAAAATCGTCCGTAGTTCTCCACAAACTGTCTCAAGTAGAGCAAAACACTGTCGCAATACATCAGGCGCGAACTCCCTTTTCTTTCAAGTGTCACAATTTGATTTTTTTAATTTTTCATGTTTGTCGAACATTCGACGAAAATAATAGCCGACATTTCGACGAACACCAGGTTCGTCGATATTTCGACGGACGTCGGGGATAAACTTTCGAAATAATTGGAAATTACACATCAAATTTTACAAGCACCCGATGAACATCGAATTTTACATATTTTGTCGGACAGTTTCGTCGTATTTTGCAGTCAAATGTATTAGTGAAATATGAAAAACATTTATAGGACTATGTTAAAAGGTTTTTGTTCTATCAACAAAATTCTCAATAAAATAGGTTATCCCCTAATTCACTTACACATATTCTTGTGAGGAGTTAATGAGGACTATATGGATGCTTTAGAATTGATCTTGGTGGCGAAGACATTTATCAGGTGTCATTCGATGATGTCTTTAAAATATATACAAAGTATTCTAGGTACACTATGAAAAAACCATATAGCCACAAAAGTTTGTCCTCCACTAAAATTGCTACATGCATATTATAAATCACATGGAAACTCAACTTGATAGACTACATGCAAGGATAAACAAGAAGTAGAGGTAGCATTAGCTAAGTATGCTTTCATTTTTAGTGAAAGAAAATAGATTGTGAGAATAAATGGGTGGCTGGCATTATAGAAGATAGGAACAAGAGGTAGGAATTGAAGGTGGTAGAAGATGAAGATTGAAATTTTTTCTACATGGCTAAGTGAAAGAAATGGCTACCATGATAAGGTATCCATCAAGGCCCCTTTTATTATAGTGTATTTTTTTCTAATTCATTTTCAAGCATTAGCAATTGGTACAATATAACATTTAGCTATATTCCCTCTCAAGTATAGCAAAATTCAATTCCACCCTATTAAAAACCTGAATAGGGAGGATGAAAACAATATCCATACCAATCTTAGTCCTTAACCAATAGTAGAAAGAACCATGTAATGCATGATAGCAAATGAAGGGAAATTGGTCATGGTCTAATCCCACTATTGGTTTCTAGTATTAGCCACAACCACTGCTTTCCCTACACCACACAAAGCCACATAGATATTTTCCCAACCTACACCTAACTCCAATAATAAGTTAGTTAATTTGGTATACACAAATAAATTACTCCAATAGCTAATGTGTGTGGTTGAGGTGGGAAATGTACAAATTCACTCAAGAAAGGTGTGTTCCACTCTTGTTAACCCAATAATTATGGAGCTTCCATTGGAGAATCCAAAAACTAAAACTAACTCACAGTCACTTAAGCACAAGATAGGCCCATCAAAGATTGAGATCATAAGTAATAATCATCCATTTCTATAGAGGTTGACTACACAAAAACAATAATCTAAAATTAAGTTTTATTTTTTAGATATATTGAAAAATTTATGCATAAAAATTATCCTATTTGAGGAAATCAAGGATGTACCCATCTACACTAATACTAATAGATAATTGTGTCTAAAGAAAATGTGCTAAAAATGTAAAGACCCACAAACTATCCAAGTCATTGGAAAACTTGTAGACATTAATCTTGCAAATATAGTTATCCCTAATTCTATTGACCTATAATTCCAATCATAGACATTCACATTAATATAATTATCATTCAAAACACTTTGATTGACCTAGGTGTATGTATTAGTATCATGAGCAAGGAAACAACCAGTCTTTACAATTGGTTAATATTCATTCTATTCACATAGTTCTATGATTAGCAAATCATTCAATTGTCCAAATAGAGGGAGTCATAAAATACTTCATATCAATCTTGATTCTTAGGAATATCTAGTCAATTTTATGGTCCTTTATCCAAAAGATAACCTAGGAGGGTACCCCCTTATAATGAAAATACCAAGGCTAGCAAAAACTAAGCATTCTTTATTTACAAGTGAAGAAACATGAGTATTTGGAATAGTCAATGCATTCATTGGCTATAGGTGAGGGAACATGAGTGTTTCCAATAGGTTTGTAACTAAAAAATTAGTTTTTTATCTACTAGTTCAACTCTCTATAGATCAAGAACAACCTATGCAGCTAGACCTTGACAAAAATGATCAGTACTCAATTCAAACATTAATTAATAGAGGAAGATTCCTTATGATAGAAAATCAAGACAAGGATGCCATCCTTTCAAATATTATGCATAACATTTACAATATTGACCCACAAGTAGATAACCACCTCAAATGTGTGTCATGTCCACTTCATAATCATTTTACAGTAATCAAGGCTTCAAGCTACATATTATAAATTCATACATTTGAATAATCACTTACCCATAGTTGTGATTTTAATACATTATGTACCAGCATTTCCTCAATGACAACATTATCCAAACAAGTAGAGATATCTCTCAATAATCCACTTAACATTAATATTTAGTTGAACCTATAACAACCTAATAAACTTATCACCATGTTATAATGCCATAAAGAAACCTTTCCATGGGATCATCATGACATGAAAGATCTTAGTTCCCATACCTCTACACACATCGCATATATAATAAAAATGATTACAAACCCATTTATGACAACCACCAAGGAGGATGAAACTTGCATTTTGAGATAATATAAAAAATGAATTACAAAAATCTTAGATGTAAGCTCCATAGATCCCATATCTTATAGCTAATTGGTTTCCTCTCTATTGATAGTTCCCAAAAAAGGAGGCAAGTGGCATATCTTTGTTTATTACAAGGAACTTAATGCAACAATGAGGAAGGATCACTTCCCCATTCCCTTCACAGACCAAGTATTGGATTAATTAGTAGGAAAATGGTACTTTTAATTTTTTGATGGTTTCAATGGTTATAACCAAATTCATATTTCACCTAAAGGCCAAGACTAAAAAATATTCACCTATCCTTGGGGAATATATGCTTATGCAGTCCTTCCATTTGGATAGTGTAATTCTTCCAGTACCTTCCTGACTAATTATAAATATACATGAAAAATTTCACAACCTATGGGAATACCTATAATGAAGCCTTATCCAGATTGGAAAAAGTATTACATAGATGCCAAGACCATAAATTATCTCTAAGAAATGAATTTTTTTACATGTTGATGGAAGAAGGTATAGTTTTTAGAAATTACATCTCTTAAGTAGGCATTCAAGTGAACCCTATCAAAATTGAAGTCATTACTAGCTTGCTAAAACCACAAATATAAAAATATGTTAGAAGTTTACTTAGCCATGTAGGCTATTACCACATATATATTAAAAGACTTTAGAAAAAAAATGGTGCATCTATTTGTCTTTCTTGCCAAAGATTTTGACTTTGTCTAGACAACCACAATTCAAGAGGTTTTCAATCTCTAAAACATTCACTAACTAGAACACTAATGTTATGAATACCAAACTAGAAAATTCCCTTTCATATTCATATTGATTTGGTTTAGCTATAGGAGTTAACCTTGAAAAAAAAAATATATCACTATAATATTTCATTTACTTTATGAAAAAAATTATACAAGCAATCAAATTAAACTACACCATAACTAAAAAAACTCCTTGCATTTATGAAATTAACAAAATTTGACACTATATTACTAGCTAAATTGTGTTTGTTCATATTGATCGTGTAGCCATACAATACTTAATGAAAAAACTTGTAGGTATGGGTAGACTAGTAGAATAGTTGTTGTTGCAAGAGTTTCACATCACTATTGTAGAAAAATCTAGTAATGACATTTTAGTAGTAGACTTTCTTTCCGCAACCCAGGTACCTCGATGAATACCTGCTGCTTGAATTTATTGATGAACATTTATTTCTCTCAACGGTACCGCGATACTATACTCATTTGGTTGTGAAATGGTGAAAGCAGCCTACCGCGTCACGAATGGCAAAGAACCTTTTAGGAAAGATCTCCCTTTGTGGGTTTTTGACACCTTTTTTGTATTTCATTAAATAGAAGGGGGTTTGATTGGATTTGGACAAGATATATGATTGACTTACAACTTGAAGGTGATTCAACTTGACCTTGACCAAATATGAAATGAAATTAAGATTGAAATGCACGATCCCATTAACCCTAATTTACGAATATCGGCTGCAAAAATGTAGGTATGATTCCGAAAGCGACATGGCGGGAAACAGATCACATAAATAGATTGACCAGTAATACCAAGCAAGATGGATATAAATTTAAACTGAAATGTTGGACATGTTCTCTAAGCGCCCTCATCCCTCTAGGATATTCATATCTCGATTTCATACCCTTAAGCAAATAGGCTTTAGCTCTCCCGCCAAGCTTGTTGCAACGGTCGATACTCACCGCATTTCCGCGAGTTGTCAAGGTGTAGGATTTCCAGATTGCAATGATTGATAATGACCAAAAGCTCCTTCACTTTAAAATCTTTAAACTTGTGCCATTTAAAGAGAGAAGAGTTAGCCCATAGGGCTTGCCTTAGTCAAACCCCATGTTATGGTTTTTCCTCTTCCACAAATGTGGAAACGTTTCACCGATAAAAAGCGACAAATGATAAAGAAGAATGATGAATCTACCAAAGCAAGCTGCAACCTTTGCCAGTCCTTCAATGGCTTCCCCGAAGCGAGTCGAATTGGCACGGTGAGTGGCCCCTTGAAATGTAAAAATTGTCCGTATCGCATGACGTAAGCGGGAAGTTCTAGATTTCCAGTGGGCTGAAAATGGTGTCGGTGATGTCATTTTTTGTTAACGCAGCTGTTCTATGTTTTGAGCGGCCGGTTAAAAGTTTTAGTGTTTCAAAATTCTCAAAAGCAAAAAAAAGCAGTGAAAGAGCTGCCATTCGTGCAAAAAACCGAAAGCCAAAAAAGTATGTTGAAGTCCCAAATCTTACAGGAGATTTGAATGGAAATTTGTGGAAGTTGGAATAGTTGGTTTTTGTGGGAAAAAACTTTAAATGTGTGAAGAATCTTGATGTAATGGTGGTTGAAATGTTTTTGAAGTTTGGTACAATAATACTACTCTATTTTTCCTTCCTTTTTTGTATTTCCTAAGATTGCAGGGTCACTATACAACCCGTACAACATCTTATTGATTCAAATTAAATTGGATTGCATATTAGCCTATCCTAGTTTTCATTTGAATCCACTCTTGAGAAGTTTCATTCAATTTAGTGCATTTTATAGTTGAAATTCATAGACCGGGTCTAAACTTGCAGGGGTAAGGGTTTTGAAAGTCTTCAAAATGCAAAACTGACCCATTCCACTCTCTGTGGCCACTGTATCTTGTGGAATGGATCTGATACATTAGTAAATAGGTGTGTACATGTGGTGAGAATTCATGGGATTCCAAAAAGAGTGTTGGGCATGAAGCCCTATGTGGATAAATTGTGTTTTCCATGTGAAATAGGGAGGTTTTGATATGGTAAAGAGTGAAATATTTTGGGGCAGTGTTATTTCTTGATGGAATAAGTATGTGCAGAGGTAATTGAACTTTTTTGAGGTGGTGGCAAGTTTAGATAAGGCCTGGTAATATGATTTTCAATAAAACCCTAGGTTTTGGCTAGAAATGATGGTTTTGAGTTTAGGCACCTTGGAGGGTAAATTTCTGAAGACAAGTTGTGAAATATTAGGTTATAACACCTGTAGATTGCTTCCCAAATGAGTTTGGTGGTTTTGGAAAATTTTTGAGGCAAGGTCCTTTGTAAAATAGACCTAATTTGGGGTCTAGTTGGCGTAGGAAACCTGTTTTGAGGAAGTTGTTTCAAAGAAGCCTATTATGGTTTGTTGATATGTTATTGAACACCTTAATGAGTCCCTGAATTGGTAATGGTCCTGATTTGAGAAGACCACCTCTAGAAGATATACCCATTTTTAGGAGATTGCAATGTTACAAGGAATTGTGTTAGATTGTTGTGATAGAGAGAATTTGAGGACTTGGGACTTGAAGGTTGTTATGTTTGGTGTGAGATTGTGTTGAGTGGTTGCAGGACCTCCCCTAATTGGCATTAAGTGGTATCAGAGAAAAGGTACCATAACTCTATGGAAAGAGATTGTAGTTTGTGAAAGAAAGGTTGGAAGGTGAAGAGGCAAAACCAAAAAGATTCCTCCTAAAGGAAAGAATATGGAAAAAGAGATGAATGACTTGAAGGGTCAATATATTAGAGAGATCAGAGAACTGAAAACAATATTGGCAGCCTTGGAGACAAACGAGAGAAGAGAAGAAGTTGAAAGTAGTGATTTAGATGATAAAGATGATGAAGAGTTTGAAGATGTAGAGGAAGAACTTGATACAAAAGATCAGAGAATGGCCAAATTGTTGAAGGAAATCAAAAGTGACAAATATAAAGTGAAGATTAATGTTCAAAAGTTTGGTGGAAACCTGAATGAAAAGAGTTGTTAGATTGGATAACATATTTGGACAACTACTTTGAATGTGAAGACATTCCAGAAGAACAAAGAGTCAAGATTGCAAAGACAAAGCTTAAAGGTCATGCACTTTTGTGGTGGGATTATCTACAATTAGAAAGAAGGAAGCAAGGAAAATACAAAATTGTAACATGGGACAAGATGGTAGCAAAGATGAAAGGTAAATTTCCCCCTTCTGATTATTCTATTCAGATGTTTAAGAAGTTACAAAGTTTAAGGAAAAAAGAAATGGGTGTAAAGGCATACACTAAAGAGTTTTACAAATTAAGTATGAGATCTGACCATAATGAGAATGAAGATGAAAAGATTGCTAGGTACTTGGGTGGTTTGAGATTGAATAAATAGGATGAATTGGCTTTGACAAATCCTAGGAGTGTAGAAGAATGTTATCAAATGGCACTGAAAGATGAAGAAAAAGTAAAAAGAAAAGAGAAGACAGTTAGAGGAAGAGGTAGCACATCAAGAGGAAGAGGATCTTTCTCTACTCCAAGACAAGTGTCACGTCTCAGACTTTGATGATGTTTGCTTTTACTTTATATAGAACTGAAATATGAATGTGTGGTAGAATAAGTGTGTGATATTTGAATGAAAGAGTAAATGAATGTTATTTTATTTTAGAAAAATGAAATGTGATGATTATTATTTAAATTCAAATGATATAATATAGAAAATAATATATTAGAATGAAGAATTATATTTCTTTGATTTATATTTTTGGACACTAATCTACTAATGGGTGTCTGAGTTTACATGAGATGCAGGTTTGTCGAAGACCAAAAGTGTGGTTGAGGTAGAGGAGGTTAGCCACCTGGCAGGGTTAAGTTGGAACGGATTCTCTCACACGCACACATCACTTAGTAACATATAAATTGCATTTAGGATGTTATTTAATTAATTTTTTAAATTGTTTTACTTTGCAATATTTATTTAAATTAGTTAGTGGTAAATTAAAATGCATAGAAATAAAAGAATTAGTTTAGTATATTTTTAGTTGATGCTTTATCTCAGAATTAAGATGTTATTTATTTTATTAAATTGAGGATAATGTGTTTTATTTGAGAATTAAGATGTTATTTATTGAGGATAATGTGTTGCATAGGAAACAAATGCCTTGAAAATATGTGTTATTTTTCTATATGAAAAATTTTTTGAAAGAAGAAATAGAACGGTGGTAGACAAAGATCAAGTAGAAAATCATCTGGATAGCGTTCTTTCAGGTTATTAAATCTTTTTTTTTTATGCTTTTAATTTTAGAGTGTGAATAAAAGATTGTTTGTGAAAAAGAGTGAATTCCTCTATTGATACCTATCGATTGTTCAAGTTGAAATCATGCGCTCAAAATTTTAAATGTTTTATTTTCTGTATAGAAAGGGCATAATCACGCTGTACAAGTTTAAGTTTTCTTGATATATACATATATATTTAAATATATATACGATGTTATCTTATTGCTACAAATTGTATTCCAAATGTATTCGAAATAGAAAACTAGATTTCATTTTAGCTTGATTGGTTGTATTTACCAGCAATAGATATCATTATATATATATATATATATATATATATATATATATATATATATATATACCTACCACCAGTGCCATATAATATGTATATAGATATACATAATACTATAATAATTAGAAAAGAATATTAAATGTCAAGTATGGTAACCAGACTAATTTGGAGGTTGAATCATTGTTGATTACATGTCTAAAATGAGAAAATCAGATGAAAGAAAGATATTATAGAAGTTAAATTTGAAGTTATATTTATTATTTTTACTATTTGTATCCTGGGAGAGGTTGCGTTGTGGAAGGCAGCAACCTGCAGCCTGTGGAGGGGGGCTCTGCCAACCATAGGCAGCGCCTCTCCCTGAGATGGCCGCCACCCTCCATGTCACCCACAGGCAGCGCCTTCACCTGCCTTAAAATCTTTTCAACCTTTGTATAATATTTCTATCTTGCCTTTTTAAAAATAAAAATCTCTACTGGAGCTTGTTGAGATTTATACCTACCTTTAACTAGCACTTGCACCCAGGGGGGGTTCAAGGAAAGCGTCGATAGGATTGCAAAGGTGTGGAAGTTAAAAAAAATTAACATTACATAGTCAAAGTATATTTAAATATAAATGTATATTTTATTATGTAAGTCTGGGGAGAAATACACTCTTTAATGAAATCAATTCTTTACCAAGTTTCTGCCAAGTTTCAGACAAATTATTAGATTACAAAGTTTGTCCTAAGTTAATGCTTTGAATTCACAGTCAGTCAACACATTGTTGGGTGCCTTGTTAAACAAATCAGTCTCTAAGGGAGTCGCAGAAGTCTGTTGATTTCTGATTTGTTCAAAAAGAAAATCAAAGAGAGCAAACAATAAAGATCAGGCAAGACAATATTAATAATTGCAAGGTCTCAGTAGTTGTCGAAGATAGGGGAAGGTTTTAACTTTTAAGAGGAAAGTAGGCAGCAAAAACAGAGTATGAGAAAAAGTGATCTCGAAAAAGATAAGAGACAATCATTTGTGAAAGACAGTCCTCAGCATTGTGGCGGTCCTAACATCAAAGGTTGAAAGCAAGATCATAAACCTATATGACAGTCTCATGTGATAGTCAAATAGAAAATGGCAGTCTACAGAGGTTTTTCATGAAAATGAATCTTATGTTCTTCTTTAAAACATCTGTGTAGAAGCAGACAGGTGTGGTGAGGTTCAAATAGTAAGGAGATTGATTAAAGATGAGAGGAATTAAAAAGATAGTTGGATGTAGTTGGATTGAAGGGCGTAAAATGGTACATGGTTTTTGTGTAGGAGATAGATCACATCCACAACCATGGATGCACTAAGTTCTCTGGTTGGAGAAGAGAACTAGTACAATAGGAACAAAAGGAATTTATGCATTAAGTTCAATTTTCTCAAGAGGAGACAAGACTTATTCTGCAATAATGGTTATGGACTATGGGAAGCTTCTACATTGAGCTTGGTTCTATATCACTTCTGATTTTGGGGGGAGGACACTATAATGAACAAAATGATTATTAATTGCATTCGAAAACATTTTGGAAAAGAAAAAGACAACACTATGACATTGCACTTACCATTAAAAATGATTTTTTTAATTTTAAGCAAAATGACTTTAGAAATGATACACTTCGGTATTTCTTATATAATTTAGACAGAATAAAAATATATTACTATTGGAAAATTAGGGACAACAATTAGATTTCAAAACATAGCAACCTGTAATAGGGACAACAATTAGATTTCAAACATAGCAACCAGTGTTACAGTGTCATTTAACACATGTATACACATAGCCAACTGTATTTCAGTGTCTCTTCTCTTCTTGGGTTGTACAAGGCATACTAGTTCCAGAAAGAATTTTCCAAAGGCTTCTGTCATCTTGCCTGGTTTCTTATCATGTTTGGAAGTTTAGGTTTTTGATGGCAAAGGCAAAGATGAATGCAAACAAAATGCTCCATGCAGCTGTAACACTTGCTGCAACTCCCAAGAAATCGTGTCTAAATCCAAAATAAGTCCTTAAGAAATAATTAAGTGGTTCTTCCAAGCCATCTGCTCTTTTCATTGGATCTGTGATGTCTCCATATTGTGATGCTATCAACCCATAAAGAGTCCATGCAACCGGGGATGCCCAGTAGTACCATCTCCACCATATCGGCATTTTCTACATTGCCAAGTTTTTTCTTTGTGTTTCTTGACTGAGTAGTTGACCCTGCAACAGGTGATTCTAGTTAGTTTGGCAAGTTTATTACAATAAAGAGTTGTTAGATGAGCAAGATTTGTACTTGTAAAGATGCTACAAAATATGTAATTAAAGCGATTGTAAGAAGAAATGAAAAGACTGTTTGGATGAAGAGGTGGAATCTGGATTTGTGTGTTTGTTCTGCATCTCAGTGGCCACCTATACAACAAGAAAAGGTTGAAATTGATTAGTTTGAGTGGTTGTCCCATAGCAAAGGAGGGAATATATGGAATTCTTTAAGTTTGTAAGAAAAGTAGTAAATGTACTTACCTGAATATGTTATTGGGAAAGGAGTTGAAGGCGAGCCTCTTCTTTCTTTCTAATAATGTTGTATGGATTCTTCTTCATTTTGGCATAGCGCTCGAAAGAAAATGTTGGTTCTATGCGAATGCCTAGTATGGATTTGACTCTAGACATTGCTGTGAATGTGAGGCCTTGTCTTTCTGTTTTTCCAATATCGATTGTGGCCTTATTTAGTGTGAGGCCTTGGGATTTGTGTATAGTGATTGCCCATGCCATAGTTAGTGGTATCTGTCTACGGGTGCCTCGTGATACTAGTTGTATTGGTATAGTTTTTGGGTTTGTTTCATCCCATGGTGGACCACTATAGTTATCGAATGTGACTGTAACATATGCTGGTAATTCAGGTGGTTTAGATCCGAGGGGATATACAATGTCTTTGATCTCTCCAAGGGATCCATTTACAAGTCCACCTTGGATCCATAGGTTTGTTGTAAGCATGACACGTTGAGATTTGCTTAGTAGTACTTCTTGCGGGAGTTGTTCATCATTGGTAGCAGTAGATAATGTATGCTGTGTATTTATAGCAACACATAGTGCAATAGGTAGATTTAGCAGTTGCAATTTTTTCTTGTTGTGTGAAGTTACCAGGTCGTTTGTAGCAAACAAGTGTATTGAGTTGTCAAACTCTTCTTGTTCAGTTGTTGTAAGGTGCTTGTTAGTGCGTGTCATTAATAATTTCCAATCATGTTCTGTCGGGTCTACATTCTGCATGTTTTGCAATGTATTACGAAACTGAGTTTGGATTGGATTGTCACCTTGTTGTCTAAATATTGTTTGTAATGTAACAATTGTATTGAATTTGTGCCACAGGTTTTTTGCAGTTATGTGGGATGCATAGATAGGTTTATCTAGAACAGGTGGAAGTTGTGCTAGGTCTCCTATAAGGATTATAGAGATGCCACCAAAACAAAGATGTTGTTGTTGGGGTTTGCTTCGCGTAACCTACTATCTATTTTTAATAGTAGCTTTGGGCCAATGAAGCTCATTTCATCGATTAGAATGTATTGTATATTTTTCATGTCTTCTTGAAATGTTGTCAAATTTTGTCCTTGTAGTGGTTGCATTTCTCGAATGGGTATTTTGAGGGCTGCATGTATTGAACAATTGCTTCTTTGTCAAGGCCTACATCTTTGTCTATTTGTCAAAAATGTTTGTATAGAAGTAACTCACTCCAACAAAATGATTCAAAAGACTCACAGTCTTCTTTTGGAATGGTGTGAAAATGAGGGAAAACTTGTACAATTGCTTTTTCTTTTCTAATTTTCCATTTGCATCCTTTGCGACTACTAATGTATGTGAAGGATCTTACTGATTCAATTAGTGAAACCAGTTCAAGGTGGTCTGGTCAGTTCATGTAGGCTTTATGTAATTAGATTGTATCTCATTACCATTGGTTGTTTTCTTCAGTCGATGGAGCACTTTTTTTCCTACATTCAATGATATAAAATTTCGATTACAAATGACAAGAGGGAGTTTTTGAAGCATATGACAAGTTTCTTGTGCTCCTATATCTCGTTCTCCAACAATTTCAGCCAGAAACTTTTGATATGCTTTTAATGCGTTTTCTTCCAATCTTTCATTTGCACATATTCTTGCCAGCATATCAATGCAACTCTCTGATTTTCTTTCAGCTTTAGATGCATATTTGGCAATGTATTTGAGAACAAGTAGACGCGAGATGACAGGTTGGCAATCTATGTTAGCTCTCCATATTGATAGCATTTGGGCATTGTGAATGTTTAGTCTGTCATCGTTCCTTATTGGCTCATAGGATTTGTTTCCAGATTCATCACAGAGTAAAGTGGATTTTATGCATTCTTTCCAAGGAGCTTTGTATCTACATTGTAGTTCTTTCCCTTTTTTGCGTAGACAAGTCCTCTCAGTACATTTAGTGTGTCTTTGAACACGATTGACTAGTTCTTCATAATCATTGTGCAGGTCAGTAGATAATATTTGAGACGTGTCTAGTAGACATGGATCATCCATTGGGTTTCAGTGTATGATATTGTTTATTTCAGATTTACTGCGAGGGTTGGTAGCAGTGACATAGTTGTCAAAGAATTGTTTTGCTCTATCGACTTCTATTTGATTATCCCAATTTAGGGTATCCATGTTTGGTGCATTTTGAAGCCATAGAAATCCATGTATGTGTGCAGAGCCTCTATGTTGCCATTCATATCTATACCAATAATTTGTGGCATGGAGGAGTTTTTCAATGACCTCTTCTCGAAAGATTGTGAAACGTTGATGTAGATATAGGGATGTGGTATGTGGGTTTTGAATAATGTTATCTGTACGTTTTTTGTTGGAAGTAATCGCATTTGGTGTGCTCGATGAAAACAATGTGTGTAAATCAGGCCACTTTGTGTCTGCTACACTTAGTGTGAAGAACAATGTTGGGGACCCTATTTGGTTTATCATGTTTGTTAGATCAGAATGACACTTGTTCTAGTATGACCATTTGCCTCGTATGGTTGAACCAAAATGCATGAGATCTTCAGCTAATTGGTTGTCATGCAGGTTATGTAAGTGGTGATGAAGTTCTTTGATAGTGGTTGGTACACAATCGTCTACTTTTCTTTTGATGAATATGGATGCAAGTGCTTGTCTACGATGACGCATCATAAGATTGAGAATGAAGTATCTAAATCGTGGATGTTGTCCAAATCTGTTGTCATGGTATCGCATAAGATGCAAGGCATATTCATGAAGTTGCACCTCCCTAGCTCGAGGTTTCATGGGTAGTGCAGTTCCATTTGGAAAGAGAGTGGGAAATGCCATATCAAATAGGCCCTTAGTAGTGTATTCATTGATGGGGTTTGAGCTTATATGAGGCCAATTAATGATGGGGTGGTTGTCATTTTCTATATGTATAGATTCCTTTATGATTTGTAACTCACAAAATTTATTTGGTGGGCTAAACATGAATGATGTTGAATATTTTATTTCATTTTCTTCATCATTGGGATTATTTTCAGATTCCACATGTGTTCTTGTTGGTTCTTCATTTTCACATTCCATGGTATGCAGCATGTCTACAATATTTGTAGTTGAATCAGGGAGAACTGCCAATGCATCAGTATTGATTTCAACATCCTTGTAGTAGGCATCATATTTTATTTTTTATGTAAGTGCATTCTGAACATGACTCCTACTAACATAGCAATCATAATGCTTTCCATGTGTACTAATTCTTTAGACTATCAACACATCCAAGTCTTTGAGTCTATGTGGCAAAGAGTTTGCAATTGTTTTAATATCTTGAGGGAAGCTAATTGTGTGACCACTATATTTGTATTGGTCACCATGAGCATGAGTAACTTGCAAATTTTTTTGTTTTAATATCTTGAGGGAAGCTAATTGTGTGACCACTATATTTGTATTGTCCACCGTGAGCATGAGTAACTTGCAAAATTGGATTTACACGTGCAATGAGCATCTCTTCTACTTGGGTGAGAATTTTAAGCACATTTGGTTGTTCACATGGGTCCATATTGTTATGGATGGAGAGTCGATGTATGCCTTTCTCAGCATTGCATCTTCTACAAATAGGATTGTTGTTTGCTAAACAAACATGTATACCAAGGTATCATTCCTTACAGATAGTACATGTTTGTATGTTTGACAGTGCATCCATTCTATTTCTTTTCTTTTTTTATGTCTCTAAAAATTTGGCAGACCAATCAATAGCCAAATTGGTTTTGGAACCTATATTTTGTGGCATTTGTGTATGCAGATGTGTTTTAGTTTTTTGATGGGATAAACTTATAGAAGCTTATATGTGGTGACTTATGAGTGGTTGTAATGGTTCTTGTAAGTTTTGTGTTCGTTGGATACTACAGTGAACACTTATTTCTTCTTTGTGCCTAGCATAGTACAAGCAACTTCTCTTACGAGCTTGCAATTTTTGCGAATTACTTTGGACTGGTTGTCCATCAGAATCTTGCAGATTTGAGTTGATCATTTGGACTAGTTGTCCTTCAGAATCTTGCAGATTTGAGTTGATCATTTGTAGTGGAAAAGAATACAGTAAATATAATTTTGTTAACTATGTACATTGGAAAACCAAAGAAGGTTTAATAGAGATGTTTTTTTTCAATTTTATATTAATTGTGTACATTGGAAAACTAAAGAAGGTTTAATAGGGATGCTTTTTTCCAAAATGAATTACTCGATAATTCATTTACTCTTACCTAGAAACCTTAACAAAACTTAAATGATATATGCTGATTAAAACATTGTAAATAATAAACCAGCCACTAAGCGATCCATGACAAATCAAATGCATCATTGAAATTCTAAATCTTTCAAAAGAATCTCAGACAGATTATTGAAGTAATATTAAATAACTATTTGGTTGGAAAATTCCAAACTTCAATTGATTGCTAGTCTATCATTTCCACTTTTTTAGGACTCAAATTTTTTAAATAATTACTGTCCTATGAAATCATCCCTACAGATAGACCTGTCCTTCCAACTGGCAAACAGATACAGATACTAGTAAATAATGCCCAACAATTGGTGTCCTCATCATGTTTTAGCCTTTTAGGGATATGAGTATTATATCTCTTTATACAAAAGTAGCTAACACACTTTTTTTGAATTCACAAGAATGGTAAATGGATTTACATATGTTTTGTATTGATAGTAAAGGTGAAACAAAAGTTTTGAAGGCATCTTCAAACCCTGTATAGTGCCAAAGATTATATAAGGTGGGGAGGCTGATTGTAGAAAAAGGAAAACATTCTAAAGAGTGGGGAGGCTACTTGCTGGAAAAGGAAAACATTTGAACTAAGCTATTTGTGTGAGCGAAAATTTGCTTTCATTGTACAATGCAAAAGATTATATACAGTGGGGAAGTTGCTTTCATTGTACAATGTAAAAGATTATATACAGTGGGGAGGCCGATCGCAAGAAAAAGAAAACATTTTGAAGACTGTGCAGCCTGCTTGCAGGCAAAGGAAAACATTTTGACTGATTATTTTGGGTTCCCAGTGCATACCTCAGCTATTTGACTCAACAAAAAGTTGCTCTCGCTTGTGAAATCAACTATATCAACTTCTGAGATAGTTGATTTCAACCGTGCTTCATTTTTGTATGTTTCATTTCTGCTTGATAGGGTGAAGATGTATTGTTTGCATAGGACATTTTGTATGATCTATCCACTAGTTGTCTTTGCTTCCTGATTGAATTGAAGTAGATATAGTTCTTTTGCAGGCATTCTGATGAGTTTAGTTGTGGCTTCTTTAAAGGCAGTTGCCCATAGAGCACCTGTGTGATCTTCAAGCTTGATCTGAAGAACATATCTATAATTGTAATCTTCAAAGGCAGCTTGACACTTTGAACAATACCATTTTCCTTCATTATTTTGTACAAGTCTTTTCTTGCATTGTTTTCCCTCAAACTCAGTAGGGAAAGCTAGGTAACAAAATCAATTTGATTTGATGAAAACAATGGTTGCTTTGAGAATGCATTGCAAGGGATGTGTTAGATCTAAAGAATGTCCTTGGATGTTGGAAATGTTCTTCCGTGTAAGAACAAGAGGTGCATCTAGAAGTGTTGTTGTTGGCATGGTAATTTCATTTCCATTCTTTGTAAGCCAACAATGTAACTCTTTTGTTTCTTTGATATTAGGGTTAATAAACAATTGAGAGGTGGCTAGAGTGTCGATGACCTTACCATTATACTCAGTTACACGGGCATCTTTTATTGCAAGAACAGTTGAATTTTGTAGGTGGTACATTTCTTGAAGTTAAAAACCTTCCTTTTGAGTTGTTCGACCCCACAAAGTGACATTGATAGTGGATGCAGAGGAGTCTACTAATTTCAGGCTCCTCCTTAAGACCTCTATCCCATCTCTTCTTTGTATTGTTGAGGCAAAGTCGACACATATAACAATTCCAATAACATCAGTAGAGGAACTATTAGCTTTACTAATAATCTCAGTAATGGGTGTAAAAGAGAATTGATGTGCTGGAATGAGGAGATCATCATCACAAAGAACAACTTTTGAATTGTCCATTAAAGTGATTTCTATTTCACTGTTCAATTTATTGTAGAACTTATTTGCTGCTTTGACGGTTCCACCAGACAATGTATATACAGAACCAACTTGGACATGCATATAATGAAGGTCAACAATTTCATTGAAGCACGTAACACGTACTTCAGTGTGCTCGCTATCAACGATGTCAAAACTGAATACCTGGCCATGTCCCTTCTTTGCATTAAATTGGTGGATTTCTTTTTTCATAATTACATGGCCTTTTATTGTCCACCTTGTTTGAAAAGGATTTAAGATTTTCACAGGCGTGATAGTTGCAATATCATTTTTTTTGCGTAGGGATGCATGAATTCTAAACATCAATCGCTTAGGAGGTGACTCTGTAGATGTGCCAATTCCATCTGGGTTTGTAGATGGGTCAAATGAGACCTCCACATTTATTTGTATAGATTGAGGTGACACTGTAGATGTGCCAATTCCATCTGAGTTTGTAGATGGGTCAGATGAAACCTCCACATTTTTTTGTATAGATTGGTCTTCTTCTTTGTAGAGAAAGGTGGGATCACCTATGACATCATGTTCTGTGCATGCAATCTCTAGTTCAGAGATTACAATCCACCTATTGATTTGAAGGAAAATGCATTATTAGGTAGGCATAATGAAACCCACAAATGCAAACATGTAATAATTGACTATAGCCATTGAAATTGAAGGCTAACCTTGCATGACAAATAGAAGGGCAGCTAAATCGTGTGAGCTGTAGTATAGAGCCCTTTTGTATTGTATTTGAAGTTACTAAGTGGTTATACTTTTTTGGAAAGGTGGCTTTTTGGAGGTGCAGCCCATCAGAGAGTGCTAATCTGTATCTAGGTGTTGATTGGATGCCTAGTCCAAATGTTGAAATGCTAAAGACCTGGAGATGTGGATTTACATCTAGTGTGTCACTGTTCAACAGGGTGATTGCATTGGATGTCAAAGATAGAGACATATCTGAATGGATCTAGAATATCCCTATAAAAGTGCATTGGTTGATAAGTTCTCTTTTGGTTTTAAAGTAAAAAAATTCTATTTGAATGTCCTTTGTTTTTTATATTAAAATGTGAAAGAAAACATAACATGCGGTGGTGTATTAATACAAGGTATCTATAACTATGGCTGGTGGTCTATTTTTATTTAATGGATACAATATTGCTTGTAATACAAGGTATCTATTACTATGACTAGTATCGTAGCTAGTAGAAGAAAGATGAAGTGTAGTAGCAAATCAATTATGAATATTAAGGAACATACCTGTATGTAACAACAGTAAGTTTGTCTCTCTGAAACAAATACAATCCTGTGAAAGCAAAGTATAAAATATTGTGAGGAAACAAACTACAATTATAATTCAGTATTTATATGCATGTCAGCTGTTGTTCATTGACCAAAACAATAGATTGCAAAACATCCATCTACAAAAACCTTTTTCATCTGGTATGGAATTCACTCTAGGCTGTCTATTGCAAAACATGAGCAAATTAAGAAAGATAAAAAATTGTTGTATACAGAATGATTTGTTTACTATGAGTATCAGTAAAAAAAAAATGGGTAAACTTTGTTTATAGTGATGTTTATATGCCAACCATTTGAAGTGATTATACAATTAATCATTTGTGGCTTCATTTGTCGTTGCACAAAATGTAAATACTGCACAAAAAGTTATCTATTGTACAAGCAGTCAAGACATAGCCAGGTAATTCAAAACCCCTTGGTTGTACAAGAGAGTGATTTGCAAGCCAGCCAAGCAATATGTTGTGGAAGTGAAGTGCGTTGCTATGCAAGCTAAGTGTATTGGTGTAGAAGGTGCACAGCTACTGCACAAGCTGATCTTGCTACACCGCCAATCTTGCTACTGTGTAAGACAATATGTGGTTACCACGGAAGCTATTAAGTGAAATATTTGTGATAGTGACTCTGTAGTAGAGAACAGAGGATGAAGCATCACAACAAAACAGTGGTTGAAAGTGCAAAATTTTCAGACAGTGACAAATCCTTACAAACAGAAGCCCAAAATCAAAATTGATAATACCTCTTATGTACCGAGAAAGTAGTTTAAATCAATTCCAATCAACCATACCTTCCAAGAATTGGTTGTTCTATATTCTAAAGGTAGCAGGAAAGGGTTGGTTTCATGCAAATATTTAGCATGTTAATATATGACTCATTCTTCAAAGAGATATGCTGGCTGTTTTGATATAAGTGGCAGTTCAACACAGGGAGCTTTTTGCAGATGCAGTGGCCCCAAGAAAATCTTCTTCTATACGTTCCAAGTGCAAAAAGATAGACAAACATAGAACCCTAAGGCATACCCAACAATGCCCTGCCATAATAGACCTAAACATAAACATTTGAAAATGTTTGGTCAACTATTTTGTCATCATATGCAACATCATGAAAGTTACTTATCAGCTTCAAATCAGAAACTTGTTTGTGACTCTTCAGAGTCTTGAGACAAGTTAATTCTTCCTGTTTTGTAGGCCTATGCACTTACACATTGTGTGTACATACATAGATTTCCTATGATAGCACATAGTGGAGTTTCCTACGTTAGCTATTGCTAAATCATATAGTCATGTATTTTGTAGCCAGTCAACCTCAAGCAGATACATGTACATGCAAACTGCCATTATAAGTCCATTATAAAAAAATCTCATGTTCTTAATCTTGTATGCACTACATAATTGGAATTTCTCCTTTGGTTGTCAATTTAGGTTGCATTCCTTCCTTTTGCAATAATATTCATAATTTTCACATTTACAGTCCATGTGCAACTGTTAGACATCCAGGCAACTACGTCAAGCAGATATATGTACATGCAAACTTCCATTATAAGTCCATTATAAAAAAATCTCACGTTCTTAATCTTGTATACGGGTTTTTCTTAAAAATGAAAACTAAAATGCTAACAAAGATCCACATAAAACATAAACCTATATTCCAAGCAACCAGATTTGTTTTGTATTGAACCACGGCATCTAAAACCAAAATAATAGAACATAGGAATCCCTAAAGTTTATTAAGGAGAAACTGACATAGGAGGCATGAACAGGTTAAAACTCATATGTTGCATGTTTAACAAGAAAATCTTGGTTTGAAAAGGATGAAGCCAGAAGCTCATGTTGTTCATTGTATACAGGTTTTTCTTTAAAATGAAAACTAAATGGTAATAGGATTTATATACATGAAAACCAAATGAAGAATAAAATAAGTGACAGACAAGTCCGAAGAAGCTGATAATGCAGCCAACTGGGATCCAAAGGTTGAAGAACCATGCCAAAGAAAGATTCTAATTTCTTGGTGGCACCAGATCCCAGAAGTCTCAGTCAACAATATGAGAATCTAAAGAACTCTTGAGCTGAAAAATAAAGATATACTTAGAATATCAACTTGAAAAAGAAACTTGGATGTAAGAAAGCGTAAACAGATTGTTGAAGAAGTATATTTAGTTAGTTGTGATCTCTCAAACATGATAAATTCCAAGTATAGCATCAAAATTTGACAGAAGCATTGACTACTCTTTAAAAAGATAAAAGTGAATGGAAGTAAGAAATTCCAAGTACGAATTTCATGTGAAAATTGCTCCTGAAGCTAGTTTTTTTCTCAAACAAAAGAGGGACAAATGCAGCCTTTGAGGAACATTCATCAAGAAATGAAAAATGAGGAATAGCGATTTTTAAAAAAAAATATTAACATCCACGCAAGAACATTTCGAAGAGGATAAGAAAGAGGATACACCATTTCAAAACAAGGTATCGGAGGTAGATGTGGATACGAGGTTGTGCCTCTATCACATTTAACTGATGATAATGTGTTTGCATAATAAAAGTCCAGCCTAACCCTAATGTGGGTTTCCTGGGCATATAGCCTGCACTCAAAATCATTACCAGAAAACCCTAACGGTTTCGTCCTGGAAATTATAGGGTTGTTTATGTGGTTGATTTGGGTAAGGGCATCCATCAAAGCATAAAGAACAAAGGGATTCTATCAGACGGTGCTATTGGAGCTGCCCTGGTGTGCAAAAAAATTGTGCGTGAAGGGGAGCGACGAATTACCTGTTCAACAGCAGAGGTCGATGGTTCCTTCATCTGTAAAGAAGCCAGAGCATTTATGGAAGTTGGGGGCGGTGGGCACGAATGTAGCTAGGAGAGCTGAAGAGCTATTTTCTGTTGAGATTAGACATTGACCTTAAGGTGTCGTATATCCAATGCAAAGTTTCCTGACCTGCATTGTCCCTGGTGCAACAACACGAGAGGCGTGCACATCTGTGCCCTTTGATTGACAACTGCCGAATTCCTCACATCGGCAAAGGTTTGAGCGCCACATCCAAACGCAATAGCAGTCATATTTTCAATATACTTTTCCAGTGAGCTAAAGAATATTTGACGGATCTGAAAACTGTTTAACAGCAGCTACAAGGGTATTTTGGGTGACAATCTGTAAAATATTTAACGGCAGCTGTGAAGGGTATTCTGGTAGCGTGAGACAGGTTTGCAGGCCGAGTGTGCACTGACGATCCCAGAGTAGAGCCTATCGGCTAACAAGAATCGAACCCTGTAGACCATAATATGGCTGCTTTTAATGATGTCTTCTTTTATGTGAGATTCGATGCATTTGGGAAAAGCCTTAAAAGCATTTAAAAATATTGTGATTTCTTCTGCAGATCATTCATGGCTGTGTATTTAAGTTAGACATATATATGTATGTATGTATGTATGTATATACGTGTGTATATAAACATATAAATGTATATCCCCCACTGTATATTTGGTATTGTATTTTATTTGATTAGATATTTAATTTTGTTTGTAAATTTATTCATTTTTTTTTTTAATATGGAATACATGGATATATATATATATATAATATATCAATAAAAAAAGAGTTAAAGCAAGATTATTTTCTGAAATATATATATATATATATGCAAGTATGTTGTGTAGACAAGTGCCTATTTGAATGTTTAAATATAAATTTGATTAGAGATAGAATCCTTTAAATTGGAGTTGTTAATTGAGAATGAATTATTAGAGTTTTGTGCCCAAATTTTGAAGGACATTTAAATGCATATATTTTCTATTTACGATTGGAATATTAGTAAAATGTTTGAATTACGTTAATTGATGGATGCAAATTAAATTTATATAACTTATTTTTTTGTGGATTGTTTCGTTTATAAATATAGAAATACAAACTAATTTAATGAACTTAGAGATAAATTATGTTTCTGAAAGAATTCTATGATAAGTGCATGTTTGATACATAAGCAACCTTATGAGATGTTATGCTATATTTATTCTTTATATGAAACCACTTCCGAGACAGGATGTCAAGTGTGGATTTCTAGAGACGATAGTTTTCCTTTTCAAAACTATCAATTTTATTCTTTTATTTGCTTGGCCAAGGCAGATGCACCATTGAAATAGATGGATTAAAAAGCCTAGAATTTATATATATGTGTCTCTGCCACACCCTGTTAGCGAGTAATATGTCATTCTAGTGTTAGGAATTGCATATAGGCTATGGACTTGCATCGAGAGTTCCCTCCTACTTTTCCGTTCCTGGTTGCTAGGCTCCTCACACAGGGTCGGAGTTTTCTTCGAGCTAGGAAGAAATCCGAGGAAGTATTATGCTTCATGGTTGGGCGGAAAAGGCTCCTGGACCCACTCTTGGTCTTGGCTTGTGGAAGACAAAGCAGTGTCATGGCGGTCAAGCACCGAGGATTCTTCATCATATGGATACTTATAGATATTTCTTGTATTACTTTGTATGGCTTGCATAGCCAATTGTAAACTTAATTTGTGAACTCGAAGTAATCATTGATGTAACTTATTTTTGGTAGCATTGAAATAGATGCTTGTAACACCATTGTGGGTGTGTGTGTGTAATTGTAATTCGATATGTAATTTACTTAGTGCATTTCTTCTTATAACCTATTTAATATATTTTGTTTCATTATCCTTGATTGGAAATGTGTTTTGCTTTATGGACTACTATGTTTAGTAAGTAAGGTTGATGTATCTTTACAACAAGCAAGTGAGAACCAAGAGGATGCACCTAAAAGAGAAAAGAAAGTTGTATATTTTAGAGGTGGTTTTAGAGGCACAAGAAGTAGATTTGGTGGTGGAAGAAATTCTAACATTTTTATAGGTAGGTGTTTCAATTGCCAATAGTTTGGTCATCCTTCTTATAAATGCCCTGAGAACTTTGGTTCAACATCAAGTGGAGGAGAAAGGAAAATTGAAAGGAGAGCACAAATTGTTCAAGAAGATGAAGCTGAAATTTCAAACTCCAATAGTATTCATGCTACTCCTGAAGTAGGTGAAAGTTTGATGATTAAAATACAACTCCTGAAGACATCTAAGGAGAAGGAGTTGATTCAGAGAAGAGCATTGTTTAAGATAGCTTGTAGATGCAAAAACAAGGTATGTAAGGTGATAGTTGATTTTGGATGCACTGATAACATGGTATCTAGTGAAATGGTGGACAAATTGAATTTGAAAAGACTACCTAGAGAAAATCCATATAAAGTGTCTTGGGTAAGTGATAATCAATCCATTATGGTGAGTGAACAAGCTTCAGTTGAGTTTCAAATAGGTAGGTACAAAGATAAGGCTGTTTGTGACATTTTGCCTATGAATTGTTGCCATGTGTTGCTTGGAAGGCCTTGGAAGTTTGATAGGTCAGCAATGTATAATGGGAGACAAAACACTTACATAATTGAAAAGGATGGGAGAAAATTCATATTAAATCCATTGATTGAAGAAGAAATAGAACAAGGTGAAATCATCATGATTGGGAGAAAAGAGTTTGTAAGTATTGATGAAGGTAAGAGCATGAGGTTTGCAGCTATGTCAAAGTTTGATATTGTTGGAATAGTAAATAGGAAGGATAAAGACAATGTGCAGACAGTAGGTAGAAGAAATGAAGATAATGTGTAGTCATTTGTGAAGAAGGATGCTTCCATGTGGAAAAGAAAAGAAGAGGGAATGGTGTCTTAGGTTGGTGCAGTCAAGAGTAAGTGTAAAATGTTTTTGGAAAGGCAAGAAAATAGTGAAGGAATACTAGTTGGGACAGTTATGTGCCCTCTGATAATGAAGGAAATGAAGAAGAAAACAAATGGTGACAAAATAGAGGTTTGTAAGGTTGCTAGGACAGTGAAAAAGGTGATTGTAGGTCTGGTAGAGGTACCTAAGAGTAATGGTACAGAAAACTGCAAGTTTGATACATGAAATGATGAAGTTAAGAAGGGAATTGGACAAAGATCCAAGCAAGAAGAAAAGAGGGAAGTAAGGGAATTTGGTAAAAGTTTGTGTACATACATGTAAAGGAGAATGTGACATCAGTGTTTGATGGTGGAAAAGTTGGAGAGCACCCCACAGGACAGTGTGTGAAGTTGGAGCAAGAATCAAATGATGATAATGGCAAGCATGTCAAGCACAGTGAAGAAAAAAGGAAAGGTGAACCTGTTGAAAGAAAACAAGAAGGTCAGAGGCAGGTGATGATCAATGGTGAACAAGTTGTAGGATTATTTCCAAGAGACTTGGAAAAATTCCAAGTTGGGGTGTATGGTTTAGGAGCACCTTTGAACAAAATTTGTCAAACAAGGTTGATCATGTGTAGGCTTTAGGATTTGGGGTAATATGCACTAAATAAGGTCAAGGATACCATTTATTAATGTATTGGGTCGTGTTTGAGTGGTCATTAGGTGTTTAGGTGGTTTAGATTTCAAAAGGTGCAAAAATATGGAAAAGTTGTTAATTGTGCAAAAATGCAAAATTGAAAAGTTGTAAAACGGTAGATTAGGAAGTCCAACGGTCATATAGATTTGAATGTCCATTTTTGGAAGTTGGAATAGTTGGTTTTGGTGGGAAAAAACTTTAAATGTGTGAAGAAGCTCAAAGTAATGGTGGTTGAAACATTTTTAAAGTTTGGCACAATAATAGTACTATGTTTTTCCTTCATTTTTTGTATTTCTTGAGATTGCAAGGTCACTATATGACCTGTACAACATCTTATTGATTAAAATTGAATTGGTTTGCATATTATCCTGTCCTAGTTTTCATTTGAATCCACTCTTGAGAAGTTTCATTTAGTTTAGTGCATTTTATAGTTGAAACTCAGAGACCAGGTCTAAACTTGCAGGGGTAAGGGTTTTGAAAGTCTTTAAAATGAAAAAAATGACCCATTCCACTCTCTATGGCCACTATATTTTGTGGAAAGGGTCTGATACATTAGTAAATAGGTGTGTACATGTGGTTAGAGTGTAGGGGAGGCCAAAAAGAGTGTTGGGCATGAAGCCCTAGGTGGATAAATTATGTTTTCCATGTGAAATAGGGAGGTTTTGATATGGTAAAGAGTGAAATAGTTTGGGGCAGTGTTATTTCTTGATGCAATAAATATGTGCAGAGGTAATTGAACCTGTTTGAGGTGGTGGAAAGTTTAGATAAGGCCTGGTAATGTGATTTTCAATAAAACCCTAGGTTTTGGCTAGAAAGGAGGGTTTTGAGTTTAGGCACCTTGGAGGGTGAATTTTTGAATAAAATTTGTGAAATATTAGGTTATAACACATGTAGATTGCTTCCCAAATGAGTTTGGTGGTTTTGGAAAATTTTGAGGCAAGGTTCTTTGTAAAATAGACCTAATTTGGGGTCTAGTTGGCATAGGAAACCTGTTTTGAGGAAGTTGTTTCAAAGAAACCTATTGTGGTTTTTTGATATGTTATTAAACACCTTAATGGGTCCCTAAAATGGTAATGGTCCTAGTTTGAGAAGACATTCTCTAAAAGATATACCTGTTTTTAAGAGATTACAATGCTACAAGGAATTGTGTTAGATTGCTATGATAGAGAGAATTTGAGGACTTGAGACTTGAAGGTTGTTGTTTTGGTGTGAGATTGTGTTGAGTGGTTGCATTACCTCCCCTTATTGGCATCACATGCAAATTTTCTCAAGGCTTCAATGTTTTCTTGAATTGCTTGGAGACCTACAAGGGTTAGTCTCTATAAACAATATAATAACATAAACATGAACAAAACTCACATACACTTTGACATGATGCTTGGATCTTGAATTGTTGCAATAAATCTTTGAGACTTCTACTCTTGACTTGCTTGATAATGATCTTGACAATAATTTCTCCAATAATTGCTTATTAATGCTATATATTCCTTGTTCCTTTTCAATTAATGCAATAACTATGTATTTATATAAAATTATTCTAATTTCTTGAAAATTAAATCCCAATAGCCGACATTAAAGATTTGAAATTCAAATAATAAAATGTCGACACTAACATATTTCAATTTGGAGCCAAAATAGGGGGACATAAGTACCCTAGGTGCGAGTGTCCCAAACCTATTTTTTGATAATTAAGGAGTCTAGGGAAAAGTATTAAATGAATTCATTTTTTTTTTTACTTGCACATTATCAAAAAATGATAAAATGGGTCACATAATGCATAATTTAGGAAATTAGGTGTTTAATTAGGTCTAATTACTTAAGGGAGAGCAAAACATAGTGTTAAATTATGAAGGGTGACAATTTACGAAGCTACAGGTTATAGGTATTTATCTCCTCCAAAATTTTCACCACAAGAAAAATATAGTTTAGTAGAGAAAGTCCTTCCTTACTCATGGACCTCTAGCCAACTATTATATATTCATCTTGACAATGTCATGCACTGATGTATTAGTGAAGATGAGTTCTTTGACATCTTATAGGCCTTTAATGATGAACCTTATGGGTAGAATTTTTTAGCCAAAATAACAACCTTTAAGGCATTGATTACTTATTTTATTAGCTAACATTATACAAAGATTCACTTATATATACACATAGGTGTGACCACTATCGAAAAATGTGAAACCAACACAAATAGATGAAATGACCTTATATCCACAACTAGTGCTAGATCCATTTGATAAGTAGGGATTAGACTTTAGATGCCCCATTGAACCTCCATCAAACAGGTGTATTAATGGAAAAGGTATCCCTTTTCCTTAATTTGGGAATAATTAATATTAAAATGAGCTTAATTATGCCTTAAATTTAGTGTTGTAATGTGTTTTACACATTCACATTAAGTTTAGGTCCCTTTCAAACTAAATGGACTTAATTGTGCCTTATTTAGGGTGTTGTAAAGTGTATCCTTACACTTTCACACTAATCTAGGGCTTTATTAATTAATTGAGGTTAATTGGCCCTTTTAATTCAAATCCAAGCCTAATTAATTACAAATTTCGAGGGATAAAACCCGACATTCGTAAATGATATTACACAACACTTAATTTAGAAGGTGTGTGTCTTAGGTTAGTGACCTAGGACCCATTCACCACTTGTCAAATGGCTCCTCACTAGGTCCTAGGACCCTATTTACACATAACATTTCACAATCCCCAAAGTGTGTACTAGCTAAGTGAGCTAGGACCCATTCACCACATGGCGAATGGGTCCTCACTTAGACCTAGGACCCCCCTTGGGATATGTTTTTGGTAGTATTTTAATGATTACAAATCCTAGATCTGATGTTGGCTTGTGTTATTTGAATTTTGTGAATTAAGGTTAAGTTATGCATAAATATAAGGTTATTTCACTTAGTTTCACCTAGTGATTTAGATTCAAGCATCCTAATATTTCACAAGAGCATTCAAGAGAATTTCTAAGGAATTTAAGGGTAGATTATTGAAGTTTATTGTAGCAATCAAGAGTCATTTCATCATGTCAAAGGCATAGTACATCATACATGTTGTTGAACTAAAGTGTTGATGTAGCATTCAAGATCCAATTCAAGCATTGTTTCATATCAAATTTCATGATCAAGATCTATATCCATTGAGGCCACTTCATGCATGATTGTTGATTTGTACTCCAAGTTTTCAATTGAGAATTGGTGAGTTGTGACATTGTATTTTGTCTATTCATCATTCCTTTATGCATTGTTTCATTACAAGGTTTAATTACCAAAATGGGGTTTGACCAAGGAAAACCCCTATTCCCTAACAAAACAACATTTTTCTTCTCCTTTGATGTGTGAAATTGTAGGTTTTAGGTTGAAGATCAATTGAAAATCAAAATTGCAAAAGTTGTCAATGTTGTCAAAGTTATTAAGAAAGTTGTCAAATCACAGAAACTAAGCTACAAAATTTATTTCCAAGTTTTTGTCAATCTCCGACTAGGATCTGGGAGTGTAGACATTGAAGAACAGAACCCAAAAAATGATTTTCCAAAACCCTATCCAAGACCCATTCGCCATAAGGGAATGAGTCCTCAATGAGGCTTAAAAAAATACTTTTTGCAATAGGTACACAACATTTGATCCTCTTAAAACCTACCTTTTGATTGGTATATCAGTTAGGTTTAATTTTTGTAACTCAATTACACATTATAACTCTCGTATTTGAATGAAATAGAGGTGAAAATTGGTTCATCATTTTGTTTTATTATGGTGAACCTACTTTCCTTCATTTCATTTTGGTGAACCCGACGATCTTACACTATAATTTTTTTTATTTGGAGTGCATTCAAACCCTAGATCTAGTATTTGCATTAGTTTGCATTGCATTGCATTAGTTTGCATTCCATCTAGGGTTGTCAAAATTGCATTAGTTTTCATTACATATAGGGTTTAAATTTGCATTTTTGCATTGTTTAAACCTGAAAATTCAAAACAAATTGCATGCATATTACATTGATTTGGCATAGTGTTTGCATATTAGTGTACTTTTCATCATTCATAATCAAAAATTGCATCAAAATTGCATTTCAAAAAGTGTTATATAGTTCATCATTTGTCCTTCATTGCACTTGCATTTCAACACCAAATTTTGGAAAATTTTGCTACAAAAGTTACAGTTTGAAACCTAAAAGAAAAAACACATATAATCACTCAGAAATTGCATTTTTCGATTTTAAAAAATCTTGTACTAGGACCCATTCACCATAGGGTGAATGATTCCCTCTTAGGGTTACAAAGGAAACAAGTTTTCATAGTTCCTAAGCTTCAATATCAGATTTAGAGTTTCCCGAAAAAGCATACCAAGACCCATTCACCACTAAGTCCTTGGAGGCCTACAAAAACCAACTTTTCTGAGCTTTCTAGTGATTTTTTGTACTTCCTAGGTTTGTTGGTAACCTATTATATCAGTCTAGAAAGTTTAAGGAATTTTTGTTTTATGCATCTAGGTCAAATCATCCATTTAGTGGTCATTTTTTAATCATTCCAAAATTAATTTAGTAGCAAAAATCATCAAATCTAAAAATGTTCACATTCTTGAAGCTTTGCATAATATGGATAAAAGTAGTTTTCACTTTTTCATACACAATGTTTACATTCATGAAGCTTTGCATAATTTTTATAAATGTACTTTTCATTTTTGGATACACATTATTTTCATTCTTGAAGCTTTGCATAAATTAGATAAAAGTACTTTTCATCTTTGGATATACATTGTTTACATTCTTGCAGCATTACATAAGATGGTTAGAAGTACTTTTCATATTTGTACAAACAATGTTAGTACCTTACCTTTCTAATCATGCAAATAAAAGCTCATCTCTCACACTTATGAGAATGTTTTAACAAAATAAAATGCAATGGACAATCATGACAATCAAATTTGGTCTTCTCTTAATATCTAGATCCTATTTGTGAAGAAGATATTTTGGTTTTAGAAGAGCAAACCAATGAGAGTTATGAGAGTCATATTTTGTCTCTCTTCCCCTAGGGAAAACATTATTGAACAAGAGAATGTCATCATTGATAAGCAAGACAATCCAACCATTGATGACTCCCCTACATGTGATGAAGTTATTTTAGAAGAGCCAACCTTTGAATTTCATGAAAATATAGTTTGTATCTCTCATAAAAACTCTCCTACTAGGGAAGATATCATGGTGGAAGAAAATGAGAACATAGAAACATGTATTTCAAACAATAGTGATGTGGCTTCCTTAGATGAAGATGATGAAGTGGCATTAGACTCCCCTTCACTAAGAGATCACGAAGATAAGGATAAGTCTTTTGAGGTTATGAATATTAGAACTCCCTCAAGTCCTCTAATTCTTAGACCTCCTACAAACCCTTTAATTATTGGACCACCTAAGCCTCAACTTATCATTTATCCACCCTCACAACAACTACAAGTTCAAAATAAACTCACGCTTATCTTAGAATCACCTAAAAGGAAACTTGATAATGGTAATATTTTGCAACAACCAAGTTACAATACCATTGCTCATACATATAACACTAGGAAGAATCCACAACCAAGAAAACCAACTCCAACATCCCTCCCATTGCCTCAACCTATCTTGCCTCTAAGTTCTCCTCGTTTTCCCTCACATAGTGGAAAGGAGTATGATCTTGTTGAACAACTTAAAAATACTCTTGCTAAGATATCCTTATGGGACCTTATTCAAGCCTCACCTAGTTATCATAACATGCTTCAAAGTGCTTTACAACAGGTTCCTACCCCTCCTAGTGTGCAAACAAACGATGTGGCAACCCAAATTCAAGCTACAACTCTGGCCAACTTAGACATTACTTTCCATCAAGATGAATTACCTTTGTTAGAAGAGAAAAAAAAATGAAGCTTTCATGATAATAGCTTATGTTAATTGAATAGGGATAAAGAGAACTCTTGTTGATAGTGGTTCAACCCTTAACGTTTGTAGCATAAACCTTCTTGATAAGATTGAAGTAGACAAAATCCAAATTCAACCTAATTCTTTATCTATTCGTGGGTTTGATAATATAAGAAAATAATCACTTGGAGTCATTACATTACCTATTAAAGTTGGAAAGGTCCTATTACAAACTCCGGTCCATGTTATGCCTCATGATCTTTCTTATAATATTCTCTTGGGAAGGTCATGGATTCATGTAATTAATGGGGTGCCTTCTACCCTTCATCATAAAATCAAGTACGTCTATGACAACAAAGTTTACACACTCAAGGTTGATCCTAAACCTAAAAGTTTTTTGATTGCTGAGAAAGAAGGATGAGATCCTTTGCAAGCATTGAAACAAACTGCAAAAGTGGAAGTCATAGGGAAAAGAACATGAGAAGAAAATTGATGAAGTCACTAAATTGTTAGAAGATGATTGGGGTTCCTTAGATTTCACACCAACATTCATGGGTGAATACAAGATCATAACAAAAGAGTTTGAAAAGGGAAAAGAAAAAGCGGTAATGTCAACACAAAATTCAAAAGACCCTTTGAAAGCATCCACCTCAACCACTTTAGAAGAAGTAAATTATACAACAAACTTTGATGAAGTTGATTATGAGCAACCATCAAATCCAAAAGAAATGAAAAAGATTTATGGAAGAGGTTATGAACTTATGAAACAACTTGGTTATAGTGGAAAAGGATGTGGTGCTAGAGAGCAAGGTATATGTGTCCCTATAGAGCCTAACATGCAAGAAATGACTAATGGTCTTGGTTATTTTCCCTCAAAAGAAAGAAACAAGCCTTCAGTCAATATCAACACTCTTAAAAAGGATTCTTCTAAGCCAACTTTAACATTAGTGCATCTTGAATTGATAGAAATTAGTGGTCTTGGTTATTGTCCTTCGAGATAAATGAATGAAACAAAGAAGTCTTTGCTTAACATTAATTTCATCACACAAAACACTCTTAGGAAATGTCTTAGTAACAATTGGAGTTTGTTATATTTAACACCCTCATTTCAAGGAGAGAACAAAATCTTGCAATATAAAGAGTCTTGTGTAAGTATGATATCTTGTACTAAGCAAGGGATATCTTTGTCACAAAATAAAGGAATACCTTCTTCTTTTGATCAAGAGAGTATCTTGTCGAGACTCCTCCAAGATCATTTGATATCTCTCCTTCCAAGAACATGAAATAAATTTTACTACAAGAGTTAATTTTGTGCATATCATAAAGTTCATGGTCATTCTACTAATGAATGTAAGGCTTTGAGTAATAAAATTCAACATCTTAAGGATTGTGGTGCTCTTCCTTGTGTTGAAGCACCTTGTTCCTCTAATTGATACTGATTCTCATCAATCATCTCAGCTCACCCTTGTCTTGCACTAAGTGGGGGCAAGGGGGTTAGGTAGCCTTGTCCTCATATGACACATGTCATTGTCTCTTGTGGCTAGTTGACCGCATTCCATGTATATGTAAGAGCAAGCTTGGGATTTGGATGGCATGCCTTAAGTTGGCTCACATGTGACACACTGAGTTAAATCTTTAGTATTGCATTTTGGGGGCAACCCCTTATTCATGATGTAGTTTCATTCGAGAACATATGACTTGGCATAGGGCTTTCTGAATAAGATCCCATGTCTTCTTCTACTTTAAAGTGGATTTCTTGCAATGATGGTGTTAGCAATCACTTTAAAGTGGAGGCATACATTTGCTTTATCTTTCGACACTCATGTTTCACTATGCAATTTTCTTTATTCTTGTGAATGTGTCCTTTTCTTGGTGGTGTCATTGGGTTTGATTTCCTCCAAAAGCATGATATTTATTTGACTTCTCCTCTCTTGGAGACATTAGGCATGATGTTCCCTAAGAAGATACCTTACATGAACTAAGAAAAGTCTTTCTAAACAAAAACCTTTACTCACATATTGTTCATAAGTGCTTAGCACATCACAACTTGTTAAGCCTTGTGAAGCTTGAAGTTTCATGTTGTGGCACCTTATTGAAGTTATCAGAGGGATAGCTTTGGTATGGTTAGTATGATGAGAGCTGACACATAGGAATGACTTTCTCATTGCACGGCGAGAAGCCGACACAAAGGCATGACTTTCTCACTAAGCCACCTGTTGAGAAAACTCATCTAGTGGACAACCTGAGGTTCCACTACCCTAGAGTGAGTGTGCATTTTGAACAAACAACCAAGATTGGATCCACATCAAGTTGGATAGACTGTCAACGCTTGATCCACCCCTTTCTATTTTTTTTTATTTTTTATTTTTCTTCTTTTGGTCTTTGGCATTGTATGATTGTGTATCTTTTTCATTGTTGCATACATAAGTGACTTGAATGTCTACTTTAGTGTGAGTTTGACATGGGTCATACTCTCACTAAAGTGGGGGGAAAAATGTATTAACGAAAAAAGTATCCCTTTTTCTTAATTTGGGAATAATTAATATTAAAATTAGCTTAATTATGCCTTAATCTAGTGTTGTAATGTGTTTTACACATTCACTTTAATTTTAATTGTTCCTTATTTAGGGTGGCATAAAGTGTATCTTTACACTTTCACACTAATCTAGGGCTTTATTAATTAATTGAGGTTAATTGGCCCCTTTAATTCAAATCCAAGCCTAATTAATTGCAAATTTTGAGGGATAAAACCTGGCATTCATAAATGATATTACACAACACTTGATTTTAGGAGTGTGTCCTAGGTTAGTGACCTAGGACCCATTCACCACCTAGTGAATGGGTCGTCACTAGGTCCTAGGACCCTATTTCCACGTAACATTTCATAATCCTCGAAGTGTGTCCTAGCTAAGTGAGCTAGGACCCATTCACCACATGGTGAATGGGTCCTCACTTAGACCTAGGACCCCCCCTTGGGGTTAATGATTACAAATCCTAGATTTGATGTTAGCTTGTGTTATTTGAATTTCAGGAATTAAGGATAAGTTATGTATAAATATAAGGTTTTTCGCTTAGTTTCACCTAGAAATTTAGATTCAAGCATCCTAAGATTTCACAAGAGCATTTCTAAGGCATTCAAGGGTAGATTATTGAAGTTTATTGCAATAATCAAAGTCATTTCATCATGTCAAAGGAATAATGCATCATGCATGCCACTGAGCTAATGTGTTGATGTAGCATTCAAGATCCAATTCAAGCATTGTTTCATATCAAATTTCATGATCAAGATCTATATCTATCGAGGCCACTTCATGCATGATTGTTGATTTGTACTCCAAGGTTTCAATTGAGGATTGGTGAGTTGTAGCTGTAGACATCCAAATTTGGACACTTAATTTATCCAAATTTACCACTTTTCGTCTAAAACATCCTCTTATCCAAAGTTAATTAAGTAATATTACTATTATTTAATTAATATCCTTAATTCTGCCAAATCCCTAAAGTATTTAATTAATAATTAAATACCTTTACCCTCCTTAATCCTCTTTTCATCAAATAAATTAAATAAATATTATATTTATTTAATTCCTCACATGTCATTTTCATCTAATCCTAATCCATTTCCTAATATTCATTAAGGATGCACATTCCTAATCCTTTATTAGGATGTGTCACATCTTCCAACTTTCAAGTTGGCTTTTAATCCTAATTAGCCCCTAATTATCCTCTAATTACTAATTAGAAACCTAATTAGTACCTTGGTCAACTCTCCCCATCCCCCAAGGAATTTTAATTCTTTTTTATTTATCCAAGGCTCCTCTCTTCCCCATGTGAATTTTTAATTCACATTCCATCCTTCCAAGACTTCTAGAACCTTGAACTTGTCACAATCTCCACATGTGACCAAGTCCCACCTTTTTGGAGCCCACCTTTTACCCTCTAGATCATCCTAGGAATGTGAATTTTTAATTCACATTTATATCCCCAACCACCTTTCCTTTTTCCATGTAGATTTTTGAGGAATTCCAAAATTCCTCAAATGTCCCTTTCACTCCCACTTGGGGACAAGGAATCCCTTTTTGAGGAAATCTCCTCACTCCCCAAGGTGCATGTCCTTTCTCCACCTCATGTACCTTCTTGACACCTCACTTACACCTCATATCCTCTTGTCCACTTCACCCTCCACATGTCAAGATGTGAGGGCTTGTGGGTTCTCAACCCACCATAGCCCTTCATCTTGGCCTTGTTGGAGCAATCTTGACCGTTGAATTCTCTAGAGAATTCAAATTCTCCTATAAATACCCCCTCCTCATGGGCATTTTCAACACTTTCATTGGGAGCAATCTTATGCTGCCAATTTGCCTTCTCAACACTTTGCATTCTCATAACTACATGCTGTCAATTTGAATCCACAATCCTTTTACTATCATCTAGCCATCTTTTTAATCATTTGCATATCTAATCTTGCATCTAGTCATTCAAACAATCATCTAAGGAGCACACAATCCATTCCAAGCAAGGGCCAATCAAAGGGATATCAATAACAAGGGAGGTAAAATTGTTTGTGTTTCATTTTATTTACATTCTTTTTCGTTGTATCACTCTTTTGGCTAATCTTGAGGTGTCCTTGGTATTTTGTCATTCACATTTTCTAGTTGTTTTGCAATATTTAGAGTAGT
>VDFB02252616.1:3833682-3934365 GCA_007258455.2 Sequoia sempervirens | reverse complement strand
ATGCTTTGGAGAATAAGCTACCAAGACATAAAATAATGTTATGAAATCAAAGGATGGGTCACATAGGTGAGAATGGGTTAACCCCAAAGATTGAAAAGGTTGAAACAAAATCCCATAAAGGAATTGAAGAGGAGGAGAGATCAAATAGTTTAGAGTTTTGGAGAAGAGATAGAACCTCCACCTCAATCATTGAGGAGGTCCATTTGGAAAAGACTACAACCATATAGGCATGCACCCCTCTATGATTGGAGATGTATTTTTTTTTTTTATTACTAACATTAATAAGATTAGGTCTGTAAAGGAGGCTATGGGCATGTGATGAAGGGTACTCCCCATACGAACTAAAACTCACCAACACAGGTTTGCACAACAAAAATGCAAGAGGAAATCAAAGCTTTCTTTTATTGCTGAAATGAAATTACAACATTACATGCCATCATACAAGCTTTCTAATTAAAAAAAGCATCAGTCAAACATGTAGATCGACCTTCAAATTTTTCTCTACGATCTTAGAACACATCCTACTTCCCTACCCTCCTCTATCTCTCTATATATTTATACTCCTCCTTCAGGTCAGCTTAACTTCTCGACATTCTTTTCCCCCACGTTGTCTTAGTACTACCTCGTCATGCAATGAACATCGTGTCATGAAAATTGTCATCAACCTATGCTTTATCGTTAGGTTGACGCCAAACGTTGACCAAAAATTGCATAGATTCACAACGGAGATGTGAAATCAACGGATTGGAACACATGTCGCCACCTCATTGATCACCCTTTTCCATTTATCTTTATGCGTCATCGCCACTTCCCTATTGGGTCCCGTAAAAGTCATCACTTATCGCTCCATCAAAGGGACTCCCAAGTAACTCCTTCTGAAAAGGTAATGTCTCGCCAAAGAAGTTCCCATCAGAATGTCAAAGGGATGCTGTAACAACTCCCACTAAAATAAGAATGTCACACCGATATGCTTTGCAGCCTTGACTGAGTGGTCTGTACTTCCTATGTGTCATCCATGTCATCTTCATATAGCTATATCACTAGTATAGCTTGATATATTGCCAAACACTCGTCGCCACTTTTCCTACTATCATCATCATTCCCCTTTATCGACACTCTGTCGGGTCCCAACTTATCAACATGTCGAAGAGACTACCATCTAGGTCCTACTGAAATGTATTTGTCCCCTTGATGAAATTCTTCATCAAGATTTCAAAGGGACTCACTTTGATGTTCTGCCGAAAATGATATGTCAGCCTGATACGAGCACACCAATGACACCTTGTCAGAGTATCGAAGAGACTCACCACCAATTCATGCCGACATTTGTATCTCCCTTCGATGTGAAGTCTATGCTACCACCCACCGCTATGGTCCTTGCCATCACTATGTCAAAGGGACATGAAACAAGGTCCCTCCAAAATTGACATGTCATGCCGATGAACATATTGACCGTCGGACATCGCTTACTCCTAAGCCTGAACTCCTGGTGACCTCCATACTTAGCGAATTCAAACCAATCTAGCCCTTATTCAATAAGAAACAACTCAAAAAAAATTATGCAAGATTGCTCTATGCCCTGGATGCTCCTACATCAACATGAATGATGCAGAGTCTTAAAGGATGCTCATGGATGAGGAGATAATTGAATTGAAGAAAAATAACACATGGGACCTAGTACCTTTACCTAATGAATGAAAGTCTATTGGTTTCAAATGGGTGTAAAAAATAAAGTTATGGTTTGATGGTAGTGTTAAGAAGTACAAGGCATGATTGGTTGTGAAAAGTTATTCCTAGATTGAAGGAATGGATTATGGTGAGATTTTCTCCCTAATATCAAAGTTAAAATCCATTTGATTTCTATTGTCTCTTGTTGTAACATATGATCTTGAGGTTGAGCAAATGGAAGTGAAGACAACTTTCCTTAATGGTGATTTAGAGGAAGAGATTTATATGACATAGCTAGAGCTCTACATTGAGAAAAGGTATAGAAAATCGGGTTTATAAGTTGAAAAAATCATGTATGGTCTTAAGACAATCTCCTAGAATGTGGTACCACAAGTTCAATACTTTTAAATTAAGTTTGAAATTTTTGAGATTCAAATCAAATAATTGCATCTACTATAAGATGGATGGTGAACATATTCTCATTATTATGTTATATGTTAATGACATTTTTTGGTAGCGAAAAATGTTTGATTTATAATTTGAAGTCTTAGCTTTTAGCGTAGCTTCAAATGGACTTAAGGGAAACCATGTACATCCTAGGGATCCAGAGATCAAAAGAGATAGTGTTCACTTTGGTTGGGTTAGAGTAAGTATGTGAACTCAATTTTGGAGAGATTTAACATATCAAATGGTAAGCCATTGTGTGTTCCTAGATTACAATGGGGACAAATTTATCCACTGAACAATGTCTAATTTCTCTTAATGAGATGGAGGATATAACTAGAGTACCTTATGCTAGTGTATTCAAGAGTTTGATGTATACTATGGTCTACATAAGAGCAAACATTAACCAAGCAATGGAAGTCCTTAGATAATTTATAGCTAATCTTGATGAGTACGTTGGGATGCAATGAAGAGGGCCTTCAAGTATTTGTGGGGCACTTTTGAGTATTCATTATGCTACCATGGTCATCCTAGAGGGGAAATAAATCCAATTTGTATTGGTAGATTTTTGGATGTAGATTGGGTAAGAGATGCCAACAATAAAAGGTCCACCAATGGATATGTTTTCACTATATTTTTTATTGCAATTAGTTGGATTAGTAAGCTATACGTTGTGGTTTCTTAGTCCACTAATCCATAGACTTAAGAGATTGTGTTAAAATGTTGGAATAAAGGTAGAAGCTATTATGATTTAGTGTGACAATCAGGCGAGCATATGTCTAGCAAAGAACTCGACCTTTTATGTGAGTATGAAGCATATTGATGTCTACTAGCACCATTTTGTTCAAGATATGGTAGAGGATGGGAGGGTGATGTTGGGAAAAGTTGGCACTTTGCATAATGTTATAGATGCACTAATAAAGCTAGTCTCAACATAGAAAAATTTAGGTGGTGGTATGAGTCTATGTCCTCTCAACCCTTGCAAATTAGTTTATGGAGTTGATACTCCATTTTCTCTTACAAGATGTTCAATAAGTGGGATAATCTCAAGAAAGGTGTCTCAACCTTACTCTATTGATAAGATTACAAAAAGTGCAAATTTTTTGCTATAAAATAGAAAACCTCAATTTTTGGGCTATACAATTTGTTTTTGCCAAAATAAATATTTTGAGTTGTTTAGTATTACCAAAGGGGATGTTTGTAGCATAGGTCTTTTTGAGCTCTATAATTAATTTTTTTAAAAGAACCCAATTATCTTCTTGAATCAAAAGTTATGGCCTTTAAGAGTTTGCATAGGAAACATGAAAACATGTTGAACACATAAAATAGCTATAAGGGGGAGTTAACTCGTTGACCAACTTATGATGCATGTTATGACACATCATAAGACATCTTTAGTTGGAGATAATAGAACCAAAATGAAATCTCCAATTTGGTGAGTGGATTATAATGAAGTTATGATATGGGGAGGGAATATGTTATTTTTAGCCTCTAGACTCATCTTGAGATTTGGGATTTGGGTGCCACTTTTTGTGTGGTTTTAGCTCATGATTTTTTAATTACCATTTGATGGTTTTATAAATTATTATCTTTTATATTAGGTGCTTGAGATTAAGGTTGTGTGTAGAGTTTTGTAAATATTATTAAGCTATTAGGATTCCTCCAAATCTTTAGTTGGTGATACTCCTATGAAGGTTTTCTCTACAAATGTATTATAATTGTTGTTTATTGAAAAATACATTGGGATGTTTTGGAGTGTGAGGTTTTTCTCTTAAAAGAGTTTTATTTTATGTTTATATGTATTTCTTCTTTTTGCAATTGTTAAATTTTTATTTTTTTTACAACTCTCCTTAGAATTTTGGTGTAGGAAGTGTATCCATGTACCTTGCTTCCTTGCACGTAATTGTCAAAATCAAATTTTAGTCATAATGCTAAACATTATGGTTTAAACTTAGGGTAAGAAAGTTATTAATGCTTTAATTTACCATACCCTAACTTTAATTATAAACCCTAAAATTTTCAAGATTTATAATCCAAGTTAGTTGTTTTTTAATATTTAACATGTGTAAATGAATATTTTCTTGTAAAATATTTCATAGAAAATACAAGATTATTGATATTAAGCCCCTCTATATTTCATCAAACATAATAATAGACAAAATCACCTTTTCATATCTTGGGAAGTGATGCACCTGAGATATACTTAAGAGTTGGAGCAATAAAGAGAAAATGAGATACTTTTCCTTGGAAATATCTCATCTACATATTCTAGTCTTATTTGTTTCTCCTTACATTGATCAGTCATTTGGTTGTAAACTTTATTTGCTTAATGTTAGGCATGTGACAATGTGTACATGATTTGGACAAGCCCATGTGAGCATGTATGCCATTAGATAAACTAGAGACCTTTCCATACCTTTTCTTTTGGTGTAGTTTACTCTTATGTACCGCTCTACTCACAAGGTTCGAGATATTGAGAGGATTTCTCTTCTATATTTCCATTATTTCACATATCTTCAAGTATGTAGAGTGGTGTGATATATTGAGCTATTTGGCATTGGACATATAGATATATCAAAAGGTTAAAGCCATAATAATTTCATCTAAAAGTGATAAGGAAAAAGTTAAAACGTTGAAACATTAGAAAGACTAATCACAATTTGTTTTACAAATATGCTCATCATGTCACATGAGAAAGATTTAGATGGACCTTTTGCATGTCAATTGAGAATATCAATAAACTAAAGTACAATTGTTGTGGCCTTGTGTGTTATGGAGGGATTTCTAATTTCAAATGAGGTTTGGCAAAGTAGTCAAGCCAATGTTTCTTGGAGTTTCTACAATAGGGGGATGGATTTCTGGAGATGGCAAAAGAATTCCAAAATTTTGGAGATGACATGGGCACAACTATGTTTATTAATTTTTGATAATATGTAAATTAAAACTATTGTATGTAAATGTTCTAACATTGATTTAAAATTTCTAACATATGAATAACAATGGTCATATTTATTCACATTTTAAGTAAAGTGTTAACGTTTGAGTGAGCAACTAAATATTCTAACCAATTATTTTAAATATTGACAAAATAGAATTGATTGTGCACATCTTGATTGCAAACAACTTCCTTCAATTGAAAAATTATCTCTGTATGCACCTACAACTAAAAATGCATTGTTCCTTTACTTTCACAACAATTTTCATTGCCCTCACAAGTATGTAAATCTCATACTCTTCACCTTTGGCATTCATGACTTCAAAAAATTCTTCATACACTTTTAGATTGTTGCATGCTTTGTCTACACAATTCCAATGTGATTTACAACAAGGGATGCCTTCGCTACATTTTTTAATCTTAGAGACATCATCCTCCTAAAAATGTGGTGATTTTTTGTGGGGGATCCATCTCTATGGAACAATGAATTAGACCATGTTTTGAAGGCTTGCACTAACTACTCTCTAGATTTCACCCATTAAAGAAGCATGCATTTGAAGTCATTATAGAAAGTAAGGCAAAGATGGCAAGGATGGGTACACAAGTTAAATCAATCTTTTATGCCTTCTTCTAGATCATAGAAATATAAGACATGGAGGAAACATTAACAATTTTACACCACATACTATAGCTAGAACAAAAACAACTTTACAAAATAGGGGATGGAAGGAGACTATGCGTGAGTTGGCCAAAAAGATCACTCTTAATTTTTGGCACTATAGCATGTCATTCCATATTGCAAGGTCTCCATACTACCAATCCATCATGGATGCCATTGTAGTTGCAAGTCTTGGGTTCAAAGTAATCTCATATGAGACTTTGAGGACGAGGATGTTGACAAATGCAATCTAGGATTTGAGTAGTGTCCTTATGGATCATTGTAAGGAGTGGGCTATGACAACAAGTTTGAGGATAATGTAAAATGGGTGGATGGATGGGAGGAACTATGCTCATCAATTTCCTCATTGTATCAAAGCTTGGCATTGTGTTTCAGATTAGATCAAACAAAGTGAAATCAATGCAAACACTATTCGCTCTATTTGAAGAGGTGGTACATGAGTTGGGGTCAAAACATGTGACTCAATTTATTATGGATAATGTTGTTATTAGTTTGCTAATAGACAGATATGCCACTTTGATTTGGAGTCCATGTGTGGCTCGTTGTCTCAATTTAATATGGAAAACATTGGGAAAATTGAATGGATTAATTTGTATTGAACAAGATTAGACAAACCACAAAATTCATCTATAATAACACAAGGGTGTTACATATGATTCGCACCTTCTCAAATGAGGATGAACTTCTTTGCCCATGAGTCATGAAATTTGCCACCCACTTCATAGCATTGGATACTCTGTGACCAAAAGACAAATTTGAAACAAATGTTTGTTTTGAATGAAAACTATTATAATCTGACTTTGTCAATCATACAAATAGTTAGAATGTAGTGGAACATGTTTTTGCCACAAGTTTTAGACAAACATAGTAGATTGTGTTATTTTTTAAGTCTTTAGTCAAATTATTGAAAATGATCATTGGGATAAATCTCCAATAGGCTACCTATATAAAGCCATTAATAGAGACAAAGATGCCATTAAGGTGATGAAGGGCCATGAGATGAAAAACCATATGCCAATATGTGAGGTCATCAATGTTAGACAAGATTGGCATAGGTACTAAACCCTCCCTGATTTGTTGCTCAATAGTTCCTCGATTTAGTGTTCTTTTATAATGACTTCTTCAATCTTGCTAAGGAGGTGAATGAGGATGTATTTCAATACATCAAGAGATTTTTTCCTAAATCATAAAATCAACACACAACCGTGACAAAATTACCTTCATACTATTAGAGAAAGGGATTTTTTACCATGATTTGTGTCAAAAAAGTTGAACCACTTTGAAACCAAGTTCTTAGAATATTCACAATCATCTTCCATCTCCCCCTTCTTATATGCCACAAAGTTTCAAGTTTGTTACTTTGTTTGAATATCAAAATTCTTCAATTAAATAAATGTCAATAAAATTTATTTTTGATGGTCAACTAGTAGAATTATTTTGACAATGATGCCACAAATTAAAATGGATGATAATACATAACTTAGCTTTCTAATGCCAATAGTGGCATAGTGTGATAGTTAAGTTGTTGTGTTGTTATTCTTATCATCAAAGTTCAAACCCCATTGAGGTATAATAATTGTTGAGAATTTATATTGGAAATGAGATCCCCCATAGTTTAAACAAAACTTAACTTTCCAATATCATGATTGTTCATTCATTTCTTTTTCCAGACAAATTCACTTTATTATAATACTTTATTTAGAAATAAATTTATTTTGTTTCAAATGATGATGTGTCACTAAAATATATTTCATCTTTCATTAATAGTATGACATGTTGCACACATGCAGGTATAGGACAGCACCGAATTGAGCGCTTCATATGCGTTCGAAGAAAATTGTTCGCAGTTCCCTAGTTAGAAAGAAAAGATATTAGTAACCCCATTTCTCGTTTTCTATCTTATTTCCCAAGATAGTAGAGAGGGGCAATGTTTTCGGTGCTGCTTTTTGATAAATGTAAACATTTTATCCCATGTTATATGGATTTGGTTTTGGTTGCTTAAAATGATTTCTGTTGAATTATTTATTTTCTCGAACAATTCGTGTTCTGTTTCTTTAGATTAGACTAGATTCCTCGGGTGCGACCCTCGGAACAAGTGCACAAATAGTTGCTTTGATCCAAAGCAGAGGGGTCCTTTTCCATGGGACTGCCCTGAGTGTGATAGCGATCGTTCTCCAAGTTGGTGGTAAACACTTAGGAACTGACAGAAATTACATACTACATTTTAGAAGGAATAATTGCGCACCTAAACCAAAGAGACAGCCAACAAAGCACAAACCACAGACGCGTCAACAAACAAGACCAACAAGTGCTAGTGGACAGTCCATAATTTCAATCCTCATAATTGCAGTGGGATCAACCCAATGCAAGCAGACAATAATTCTTTACCTGGTACTTCCAGCGTTTTTTTCCCCTTTTAACTATATTAAAAGACAGATGTAGAGGAATCATATCGTGAGAACCAACCAGATGCATATTGTTGCCAAGAAACACTACGCTGTGCCTCATTAATTTTCTTAAATATCTTGACATCAAGTCTGATTGAATCTGTTCCTCGGTCAAAGAGAAAAAGTCATGTTGTGATTGCTCGTTATTTCAGGGGCTCAAAATCTTATAAATCTGAACGAGTTGAAAGGTGAATTGGCAAGGATGTTTGATCTTTTGTCCTGAGATTATGTCTGTTTTTGTAGGAACAAAACAATAAAGGAATGTCTTTCTCAGAATGGCCTCATTTGTAAAGTGCTTTTCATATCAGTAATTAAGGCAAGTAATTAATGGAAATCCTGCTCAAAATTAACAAATGTCTCAAAGTATACCAAGCTATACAGGCTACCACAATGACCTCATATGATTGTTGAATACCCAACTATCTCAAAATCTATGTATCTAGAGACCCAATTAATGAAGACCCTAATAAGTCACTTTTCTCCTAAAGTGGAACAACGCATTGTATGATGTATCTCATAGTTGAGGTGTTTTAAAATCTCAATATTGTATCCTTAATCTGTATTTATATTCGAATACATAGATGAAGTTAGATAACTATCAGCAGTGTTGACGCTCAAGTTATTAATTAGAGGCATCTCGTCCTCATCGCTTTCAGTAATTGCCATGATTGGTCTTTTTGTTAAGACTCTGCATAGATGATATTGGTTGTAATAATAGAACCAGAGTTAGTGTAATATATTATGATTATTGATCATGGCTTTAGGTCAAATAGGCCTACTTTCACATCGTGTAATAATATTGTTTGAGACGGGGCCCAGATTGACTTTTATGGGCATGTATCTAATTGAGCAAGTGCAATCTGCAAAATTATAGGTTAAATTATGGAACAAGGTGCATCCCTTATTCAAAAGAAGGATTCCATGATTTTTCCATATGTCATTCTTCCAGTTGCAAACATCATTAGAATAAAAGAGGAATGCTTCTCGGATATGCGTTGAGAATTTTTTCTGCCCAGTAATTTTTACATCGGATGATTATAAGAGAACAGATCCACTAATAACAAGTGATTGGGTAATCATCAGCACTGGTTGTTTTAAGTGTTTCTTTATCAGTATTAAAGTATTTCAATTATGCGTTTTCTTTGTAATAGTCCACAGTACACTTGGCATTGCCATGACTGTCATTCAATGTAGGGTGCAAACACTTTGTCACCCTAAGTGCTCCCCAACCATATAGAGACATTGAATGATTGTGGTCTGAATTCTCTTCTTCTACCCTTCCGGCAGGAGGAAGGGGAGATACTGTTGTGATCATAGTCTAGGCCAAGTATGGCCAGGATGGTGATTATTATTGGTGGCATTGATATATTTACGGATAAGACCAAACAAAGCTAAGAAGACAGGTTTTAGTTCACGAGATCATGCATATTGACAAAGTTATTATGTTTTATTGCAGAATTGGGCCCAAAAAAATTGAGCTTAGAGTTGTGAATGCCCACATTGGCCAAAACAAACACCCAGGAACTACTTATGAAAATTTCCCAAAAAGTACTTCAATTTCCACTTTTTGGAACATTTCTAAGCAAGGAACTATGAATGGGAGAAAAGGACTATGGATAAAACAGTCAAGAATTTACATGAAGATCAAGTTCCCTCACCCAGGCCACAATATAGTATCCAACCAGGATCTAACATATAGATTTCCATGGAAGTTATACACAGATCGCTTGTCCCTAGTGCACGAGATCAAAAACTAAAACCACATGCTTCACACATTCTATTTGGAGAAGCTCATAGTATCAATCTACTAAATGTCATATATGGCTGAATATTGAGAGACCAAACTGAAGACACAAAAATCTAGTGGCACACAGAAATACCACATAAGAACTCACGCAAGACATCATTATAGCTGTAATTCAAAAGTCAAATTCAAATAAATTGACATCCTAGAGATCAGTTCACTGGATCTGGCAGAGATACAGACACATGAAATCCATATATGTAATATAGGTTCCAATTTCATGCCTACATAGAACCACAATATGGATACAAAATTAAAACAAAATAATTTTACAAGAATACTCCAGTAATAGGAAAGGAAAGGATTTTCATGCTGCAATTCCAGAAGGAAGTGCTTCAGGGAGTTATTTTTTAAAGACAGCTCCAATTAGGAAAAGAGTGGAGCAGGAGTGAAAGCTTCAGGAACATAGCCATGAATCCAAAAAAGTGAATCCCCGTATATAGAACACTATATGAGATCCAAGTGAGAAATATGGATAGATATCTCGATAAGTTACAAGTAATCCTCTCTGCAACATGAATTAGAGTTTCAGATTAATGACTGAAATTCTATACCTATTTGATACCACACATCACTGAAATGTAAGCAACCCAATTAAAACCTTAAGCATGGAAATCTAGTACAGTCCAAATGCGACTCACAGTGAGCAAAAATGTTTTAAATGTGACTCAGATGTGCTGTAATAATTCCCAATTTGCAGAAAATCTTTCAGATGGCATTACATTGCTTCTAGCAGAGCTACAGAAAAATGAGTCCCAGAGATTCAAAGTCAACTTGAAATTTCAAACCTAAAACAAAGATGAAAGTATCCAAACAATTTTAAAACAGATCTCCGATATAAGAAAAGGGTCAATTTATGGCAATTCCTAGTTTTCACTGAAAGTATCATTTGGAAAGGATCTAAAACATTCCCCTTCTAAGAAAGATTTAGATATTTGATTAAGTTGGAGAACCAAGTTTAAGCTTTCGTAATCACAATGTTCCCCGTCACTAATCCTATATTCCTGAGTTTGACCTGGCTCTTTGAGAAGCAAGTAATCTCTATCTGGCATCAAAATTACCATGAAATTTAGTTATTAGTATGAGTTAGTTGGTTTGGTTCTACATTTAGTCAATTTTCCAAGAGTTATTGGCAACTGCCAATTTTTTTTGCGGAGTTCTTGCTGGGTGCTCTGTTAAGTCTTACTCAGAGAGTACAAAAGTCCATTCTAATTACCAACTTTCCATATGTGGCATAATATATCATCATAATTCATATGCATAATCCAGGCACAATCCCCTGAATAAAATATCTGGGCTATTGTCTAAGTTAAAATCCTCACTTAACTTGGTTCTGACAGGTATACCTGGCTTCAATTAGATTTTGGAAGACCACCGTTAAAGAACATTCAGCTAAACTAAAACTTGCTTTTCCTATATTTTCTACAAAAAAACATTCCTATTGTAATTGAACCTTAGGGTTTCTGTAAATTAACAGGATGTCTCATGATGAGGCTTAAATATTATCCTTTTGCTCTACAGTAGTCCCAAGCGATTAAAGCCAAAAGTAATTATAATAATCTGCAGACACAGCAGAAGCTACAGCATGTGCCTACTCCTAGCAGCATCACCTGTCACTGAAACCTGGGAAGGGAAGTATAAAAATTTATAAATTTATAAATCTGGGCTAGTGTTTTCGAAAATTAAGCTCTTGGTATTATGAGTTTTGTGAAAGTAGAGAATCCTTTTCTGACTAAGATTCCAGGGTTCTACACTAACCTTTGGCAACTTCTCGAGAAAAAATTTCTTCGTGCACTTTTGGAATTCTTCAATGATCAATCTTCATTTCCAAATGTTCAATACTGTTGGACTAATTCTTATGTTATAAAAAAAGGGCAAAGGGTGAATATTAGCCACCAAATCATCCACTACTGCAAGCCATACCCCAATAGATACCCGATTTAAAAATTGGAGGAAAACAATAGTATGTGCAACCAGCGGATACGACTCGGTAGTAGCGGTGCGATAAGTATTCATTTCACTACAAAGAACATAAGTATTTTCTTCATAAGGTCAAGATTTTTAGGGTTTAAATGAAGAAAGAACATGCATTTGGTTTGTGCAGAGAATAGTTACCAGTAAACTCCATTATAGGAGCATGAACTGCACTCCAATCCCCATACCCACAATTTCTACTGACTACATCTATAAAATATAGTCATCTCTTTATTCATTTTCCCGCATACCCAAATTTGGTTGATGTCCCTACTCCGTTCCCATAGCCCCATAGCCCCTGGTAACTACGGTGCAAGGGTAGACAAAAGAGACAGTCAACATTTTGAACCTACTCGCTTAAGGGTTCGAAACGAACCATAATAAAGCAAGCTCGGAATATTTACCCACTCAAGGAGGCCTTCCTTCAAATAACAAGAATGACATTAAATCGTATTGAATGCCACCATTCGGCATTTGAAAGTAAAGCAATACTATATATACAATTTTGTAAAAATGATTTATATCCATCTCTAGGTACATATAAAAGCATTATACATTAAGTACCTGTTCAGAGATCGGATGAAATGATACAATCGTTGCTTTCTTTGAATAAGACGTCAATCAAGTAAGAGTTTTATTTATAACCAGAAAAGCTCTTTCTAGAAGAATTAGCAGGGGGCTTGTTCTGCGTCAGATAGAAAAGATCGTCTGTCATAAGCAAAATATACTCTAAAATCTCAGTCGGGGCATTTGTTAGATCCAGGCGAGGAAGCCGCAGCTCTCGAGCCCTAAAGGCCGGGGAAGGCGTAGGGTTCAAGCCGTCCCACTGGAGCCGAAGCTTATAGTCAATCTTTCTGTAAACAAAAACATCCTTATCCGCAGAACTAGTAACATTGAAAACGCTCCACCCACGGCCAGCCAGAATTCTGGTGAACTTGTCCATACTGTCGACAAATTCCCTGCTGATGCGCACAGCGAGTGAGGACTTGCGCGGGTAACAGACAGGGCTTTTGTTATTTGACGGAAGATTTTCAACCCTAAAGAGGCCTCTGCTGAGGGTTTCGAATTCATGGAGCTGCTGAGGGCAGGCGTCCGTCAAGTGAGGAAAAGGCAGCCAGACGGACTCACGGGCGGCCATGCCGGGCCACGAATATATGAGGCGGCCATTGATTAAATCCCCGCAGAACTCCATCCCCACGTCGCGAGCTATTTCGGCCACCCGGAGCTCATCGTTCATCACTTCCTCCGTCGGCACAAATACTAAATACAGGGAGTCTCTGCCATTGCCCATGCTCAGGCTCAGTTTCCGGCTCCGGCTCCTCCATTTGGGTTGCTTGGGCAGGTAGAGGACCGCCTTGCGCAGAGAATTCCGGTGGTCTCCGTTGTCTCGGAGGACCAGGGATCGAACCACGTTCAGTGACAGCATTTCCTCATCGCTTTAAAAATTGAAAAGGGCGAGCGGCGGAGTTTGTTTTCAGTTCTTCGTTTACAGCAAAACACCACAGAAGTAACAGGAATGGGGCTCCAGTTCAGCAGAGAGATGAGCTTTTCGGTTACTTTTGGGTTGAGCTTTTAACGGAAAGCGCGACATTAAATACGTAGGCGCGCATAATGTTTTGAACTGGCGCTCTTCATTGCCTCTGGATCTGTTACGATTTTGTTGTTTACATACCTACCAAATTCATCCTTTTACCCTCAAGTCTACATGTAGGCCATAACTGAATTCTTCTATCTCCAAGTCGTAATTTATGTGACGGGAATCTCCGTATTTCCTTTTGTTTATTAGTTTCCGCAGGTAGGCACGTTCTTTATGCATCATTGTGTCAGTCTAAAGTAAAGTGAAGATATTAATGTCTGCGAATTTCTTTGTCAGAAATATTATATGGGACGATGTACACACTCCGAGCTCTATGGAATGGACTCCAAACTCTTTGGACTGATTAAAATATGATTAAAATATATAGTTAAGATAATATCCATATAAAATTATTGTATAAATATGATATTTAAACTTCATTACACAATTATTACAAATATTTATATTGACTTATTTTATTTTACTGTTATATATTATACATTAATGAAATAATTATTTATTTTAATAAATATAAAAATAGAAGATAATACTCTTAAAATAATTATATCATTAAATATATAATTAAAATAATATATTTATATTAAAATAAAATATAAATATAGATAATGATATGTTTTTGATATGTTGTATTCATTGCATAAACAAAGATTTATCTTTAATATAACCAAACAACTTATATTCTTATTTAATATTTATATAGACTTTTCTAAGGATAGGTATGTTATTTTTAATATCTATATTTTATTATGTTGAAAATGATTAGAAGGACAACACAAATAATATATTTGTTTTATTTTTATGTAATATTTTTTAGAGTTAGAATGTCGGCTCTTTAATATTTTTGTGTACATAGTAATGACATGACTTCTTGTTGTCATTGTAGAATGTCCATCAATATTGATAATTATATATTTATTGTAGACACATAAAATTGACATGACTTCTTGTTGTCAACCACCTTAGGAACCATCTGCATATTTCTATTCCTTTCTTCATGTATCATGCTCTTGACAACATTGTTGCGGAGTTTAATGAAGCCACTATTTTCGGAAAGAATTATACTATCCTTCACCAGGGCCTTATGTCTAGGCTTTACCATTTCCATAGGGCATTTTGCCCTACTCGGCCTATCACTGTGCAAGAAGCCCCGTCTCTCCCTGCTCTTGACGAAACACCAGTTTCCTCTACTCCCCCCTTTGCTAGTATTTTGGACACGTCGGGGCCAAGTAAGAAAAAATGCCTTAAGAATCCTACTTTGAAAGCCCATCTCCATGGCGCTTCCCTTGTTTCGGGCCCAGGGGATACGGGTAGGGAAAGAAAACAGCTTGCCCCTACCCTGCGCCCTAAGGCTAAAGCCTCTAAGAAAGCTAAAGTCTGCCATCAAATTGATTCTGACATTGAGATCACTGAAGAAGCTAACACCCCCCGTCGATCTTTTAGATTGGTTTGTAAGCAGGACAAGGTCAGAAGCCTTAAGGAAGCTTCTAATTCGGAGAAGGATCTTGAGAGTGATAGTGAAAGTCATGAGGAAATGGTGGCGGGTGGCGGGAGGGGAAGGCCAGTCAGTGTCGGTGAATAGTGCTTCCCATGTGTCAGAAAGTTTAAAGAAGGGCCCTTTTGGTGACAATGTGTTGGAAATTACCCCTCAGTCCTCTGATGCGGTTAAAGGAAAAGCCCCCCTACAGGAAGACCACAAGGAAAAAGAACTGGCTTGGGAAGAAGTTGGTATGTTGAAGGGGAGATTGGAGAGGCTGGAAAAGAAGGTCCAGGAGATGTCCCAATTTGCCCTAAGGATCATGCACAGGTCGACCACCAGTCTTTGCTTGCTGCAGAAGGAAACGTCTGTGGATGGTGTTGAAGATGATGTTGGTTTCAAGGAGCTGCTCGAGTTCCTCACGACGGATTGGGCAATGGCTACACATGATATGCCTGGCAGGAAGGAAAAGAATTAGGTCAATGGGCCTGTTTGTTCTTGTTTATTTCTATGTCCTGTTGTTTGTTTTTTCTGCTAAAAATTGGTGGACCCCTGGTGGTCTTTGGACTTAGTTCTTCTGTTACTTTTTGTTTTTTGACGATGTGTTGTGGGTGATGGCTTTCTCTCTGTTGTCATTGTGTTGTTAGTGTGCTTTTGTTGGATGGCCTTTGTGCCTTGTTCTTATGGGTTAGCACCCTTGTTTTGTTGCTTTTTATTTCAAAAACTATTAATTAAGGGTGATCCCACAATAGTGGTTTACAATTTTTGGCCAAACTGGACACTGAAATTATTTTTTTAAACTAAATCTTCACATTCGATCACCTATAGTGGCTAAACCATGAAGAATTTGAAGATGATGCAAACTAGAGTCTCGTCATATTTTTTCTATAGATTCTAAAAATATTTGTTTCAAAATTTTTGGAATCAGATTGCACTTCTTTTTCCATCTCCCACAAAAAATGTTTTTTTCAAAAACCAGATTTTTAAAAAGTGACGCACATCGTATAACGCATAACTTTTTTTCCATGAAGGATAAAATTCTAATTCTTTTGAATTTAGATTTGTAACTCCAATATCTAGTGCTTCCACTTGGTTAGACAATTTTTTATTCAATATTTTTCTTTAATCAAGTTTTGAAGTCAAATCAATTACAATTTATACATAGCGACCGATAACATAACTTTTTGTATATATCTAAATTCAATTTATTTTTTGTTGGATCAAAGACTTCAATATATGGTGCACTCATATTTTTCAATTTTTTGTTTTGATAATCTGCTATTTTTCCACATGTGCAGAATAAAGACTTTCATTTTCGATGAAAAACCTATGTTTAATAAAACTAAAAAAACAAATACATAATAAAACCAAAACATAGTAAAATTATATTTGTTGGATAGCTCATTCTGAGGACTACCTGATTCCAGTTGGGTTTGTGAAGATTCCTCCATTTTCATCCTCAACCCGAGCTCTAAATTGCCAAAATTCAGGTTTTTTTGTGTCTCAATGGGGGGGATGAGGAATAAGGGGTTTGAGCGAACCCTAGGGGTTGCTCGAACTAGGGTTCATTCGAACCCCCCTTTTATAAGGGGTTTTGTTGGCTTTTTTGGAGGGAAATTATTAAAAGGGTTCGCCTGAACCCAGGTTCTAGCGAACCCCTAATGGTTTCGGTCAAACCAGTAGGTTCGTACGAACCCCTAAAATCAAGTTTTTTTCCATGCATTCATTTTTTGTGAGTTTTCCTTCCTCACTTCAATTGTAAACCACTATTGTGGCTTCACCATTAAATAATTCTTAATTATTTAATTAATTCATATCTTGTATTCCTCTCACTATTTAAATAAATAAATTATATTTATTTTATTTAAATATGTGGCTAATTTCTTATGTCTCCTTGTAATTAAATAAATTCCTAAATTTATTTAATTATTATTTGTCTACCATTTCCTCCTAATTATTTAAATAAATAAACTTTATTTATTTATTTATTTATTTATTTAAATACATAATTAATTTATTTATGTCTTCTTATAATTAAATAAATTCCTATGATTTATTTAATTATTGTCCACCTTGTCCATTTTCTCCATAATTATTTAATTATCTTATTAACTTTTCTTCTAATTTTAAATAAAGTCATTTATTTAAAATTCCCCACTTTCCATTTTTCCCATCACTTTTGAATTAATTTTTAATTCAAAAGGTCAACTCAACCTTTTAAATCAAATAATTTTAAATTATTATTTGATTTTCCAGCAGTCTCTTTTCCCATGCCCAATATCTCCTTGTCACATGCATTCTTGACCATTCTAAAATCAAATCTCAAACTTCATTTCAAATTTCACCATAATGTTTCTAACCCTTAAAAAAGGGGTAAAAAATGAATCAACCAACAAAGTACAAAGAGCAGGGGCCAAGAGCCCGAGAAAGAAACAACACCAGCATAAAAAACCCCCCAAAAGGGGCACAACTAACCATCCATATCTTCCTTGACAAGAGTCTCAAGTTCCAAAGCACATTCCGGAGGTAGGTGAGTCCAATCTCCCATCCTCCATCCCTCTCCACGATCAGAAGCCCACTTAGCCAGGCAATCCACAGTCTTATTCCACTCACGAGGAACATAGCAAAAAGAGACAACATCCAAAGAAGTGCTCAACCTAAGAATTTGTCTCCCCACCACTGCCAGATGCCAATCCACATCTTCCACCCGTTGCAAATTTAGCATATCCACTACCACCTGAGAGTCCGACTCGCAATAATCTTGCTCCATCCTAGAGCACAACCTCTTTCAAGAGCCATGAGGACAGCAAGAGCCTCCATGTAATTATTGGTTTGAATCCCTTTATATTCAGAGAATAAGAAAATAACCTTACCAGAGCTGTCCCTGCCAATTCCTCCAACCCCAGCATGCCCAGGATTTCCCCTAGAAGACCCATCTGTATTGATCTTGAGAGTCCCAAAAGGGGGGGGGACCACTTTCCCTCCCTACAAACCTTCCTTTTAGCTTTCCTGCTTCTACTCTGTTGTAACTTCCAAAGAGCACCACTAGAATCCGCACAAAGAATATTCAACTTTTGGACCACCCGCACGTCTCCAGGAGCAATATCCTCCGAGAGATCACACTTCGCAGCAAGAGTCTCCTGTAGCATATTTATTACTTGCAACCACACCTGCTGAACCCTCTTAGGCTTATCCTGGAAAGATCCTACGGTTCCTTTCCAACCACACCTGCCATATAATAAATCCTGGACCAATACCCCAAGCCACCTCCAGAAAAGAAGTCTTAGAAGGGGGTCTACCAAGGCTGTTCCAAAACTCAACCAAAGAGTGAGCATGTATACAAGCATGCTCCCAAGCTTCCCACCACCAGTGCCAAATAACCCTGGTGAAAGAACATTGGAAAAAGAGGTGTGAACTGGTTTCTTCGCTTTGATGACATAAAGTACAGATAGAAGGCCCATGGAAGCCCCTCTTCTGAAGATTCTCCCAGGTAAGACATTTATTTTGAACCACAAGCCATAAGAAAAAGTTGCATTTGGGCCAAGCAGACTTATTCCAAACTTGCTTCCACCAAGATATGTCAATCCTGTCAAAATTTTGTCTTTCCAACTCTTGATACCCTGAGGCAACAGAGAACTTTCCTTTTGGATTGGGTCCCCAAGCGAGGGTATCAGCTCCTCTTAAAGAGTTACACACTCTGCCAGCAAGAATCCCAGCAAGAGTCTCTCGCTCTCCCTCAGATCCCCCAGGAGGCCAGTCTACGGGCTCTTTCCATCTGGCAACCTCTCCCCGCCCCACCCTTAAAAACACCTTAAAGTCCTCAACCTTACTCCATCCTGCTGCAAGGAAACTATCACATAAAGGTTGAAGGTGGGGGTATTGAGATAAAATAGGAGGAAAACCATCCCAAGAATCCTCCCAAAACAGAGCATCTGAACCGCTATTGCAAATCCAGAAAAGACCATTTTTAACTAACTGTGCCCCTTTCTTCAAAGTCTCCCAGATCACGGACCCCCTTCCAGTCAAGTTGTACCTTGGTACATCTTTCCCATTCACTCCACCAAGATACTTAACATTAAGGATTTTAGCCCATCCTTGATCTTGGCTTATGCACCATCTCCAAAATAGCTTAGCAGCAAGAGCCCAACCGTTCAGGCTTGTATTCCTCAAACCAAGACCACCATCCTGCTTTGATCTGCAAACACAATCCCATTTGACCAAACTCCATTTTGAGGAAAGCAAATTACCTGTCCATAAAAATTGCCTTGAAAGAGCATCGAAGTCCTTAATGAACCCAGCAGGGGCTGACTGCACAAGACACCTGTAAATAGGAAGAGCTTGGATCACAGACTTCAAAAGAGTCATTCTGCCAGCAGTTGAGAGCCAACGGTGAGTCCAATGACTCACTTTACTTCATAACTTATCTAAAATCTCTTGCCACACACCCCTCGAAAGCCTTTGGTCTGAGAGAGGGATGCCCAGATACACTAAAGGAAGCGTTCCAATTTGAAACCTCAAGATATGAGCAATTCGAGCTTGAATAGAAGCAGGGGTATTGAAGAAGAAGATTTGTGACTTTTCTTCATTAATCTTTTGTCCTGAGGCTTTCACATAAATATCCAAAGCTCTTCGGAAACTGGCTGCCTCCTGAATTCTTGCAACACCCATCAAAGACGTGTCATCCACAAATTGGAGGTGGGAAGAAGGAGGAATGCCATGCCCCCACTTCCAACCTTGAATCCCTCCCTGACTAACTTGGGACTTAATAAGTCTTCCCAACCCTTCAGCCATCAGGATGAAAAGGTAAGGGGAGAGAGGATCCCCTTGCCTAAGGCCTCTGGTTGCACCAAATAAGTCAGAAGGTTCCCCATTAATCAGGACAGCAAAAGAAGGTGAAGTTATGCAGCTCATCACCCAGCTGATCCACTCCTGTCCAAAACCAAAGGCCTGTAAAACTTTCTGCAAAAAGCTCCATCTGACCCTATCATAAGCTTTGGCCATGTCCAGCTTATGAACATAGCTTTTTCTTTAGAGGTGGCCATAGAATGCATAGCTTCAGCTGCTATGATAACCCCATCCAAAATTTGTCGTCCTGTAACAAAGCCCCCTTGCTCCTCAGAGATTAGGTTACTAAGCCATGGCTTTAAACGTTCAGCTATCACTTTTGTAATTATTTTGTACATCACATTGCACAAAGCAATAGGTCTAAAGAAATTGAGGGAGTTAGCTCCCTCCTTCTTTGGGATGAGAGCCAGGAAAGTTGCATTCAAATCCTTAAGCATCTGTTTATTGTTAAAGGATTCCTGCACCACATCAAAGAGGTCCATCTTGACAATCTCCCAAAAGGCTTGAAAGAACTCTATAGGAAAACCATCTGGTCCCGGGGCTTTACCCTTTTTCATACCAAACACAACTAGCTCTATCTCAGATAGAGTAATGGGCTTAATGAGAGCCTCATTCATTTCAGGGGTGACCAAGGAGGGTATGCAAGCCAGAACCAAATCCTCCTCAACCCTAGCCAGATCCGACTCTTCTGAGAACAAGTTCCCAAAATATCTAGTAGCCTCCAAGGCAATCTCCCTATGAGAGGAAAGCAGGAGCCCTTCAGCCGTCGTGAGAGAATTGAGAACACTTCTATGTCTTCTGTCCTTTACAGTGTTGTGGAAGAACTTAGTATTTCTATCCCCTTCCTGGAGCCAATCAATTCTAGCTTTTTGTTTCCAATAGATCTCTTCTCGTAGCTCCCACTCCTCCAGATCCTTTAAGGCCGCAGCTTCTTCTCTATATAGCCCATCAGACAATCCCTGTTCTCTGATTTGGCGCGTAATATTGTCCACCCTCTGCTGTGCTTCTCTCTTGGCTCCAAAGAGATTTCCAAAGCACTCCCTATTCCACCTTTTCAGCTTAAACTTAACATACTGCAATTGCTTGACAAAAGAAAACATAGCGGTACCATAAGCAGGCTTCCCTTCCATCCACCAAGTAGAGATATAATTCTGGAGAGAAGCATCCCTCAACCACATAAGCTGAAACTTAAAGGATGGATTCTTTGTCTTTTGAAACTTAGAAGCAGTCAAAAGAATTGGCCAGTGATCCGAACCCCTCCAGTCCAAAATCTCTGAACTAGTAATCCAACTGTCTGCCATCCAGAAACAAGAAACCAAAAACCTATCTAATCTTTCCGCTATCGCTTCCACCCCACATCTTCTATTGTTCCATGTAAATAACCCATTGGAAGGGGTGACGTCCACCACCCTCAAGCTTTCAATACTACTTCTAAAAAGGCCTGCAGAGGGATCAAGCTTGGGAATACCTCCCCGCTTCTCTTCCAAACTTAAAATTGCATTGAAATCTCCTGCCAGAATCCAAGGGAATAGAGGAGCAAGAGAGCGAACATATCCTATATGTGACCAAAGTAAAGTTTTTCCAATAAAATCAATCGGGGCATAAACATTAGTGAAGAGAAGAATCTCACCAGTTACGCAACACGTGGCCACCAAGGAAATAGTAGATTTGCTAGAAACCCACCAGAGTGGAACCAGCTTGCGAGGATCCCATAAAAGAGCCAAACCCCCAGAACATCCTTGGGCGCCAATGCACTGACAAAGACATCTAGGCCAAATCTTAGCAGCCGTGTTCTGCATCCTATCAATAGATAACTTAGTTTCCTGAATAAAAACCACCTCAGGCGAATGAGACTTAATCAGATCCCGAATAGCCTTTTGTCTAGGGATGCTATTCAACCCCCTTACATTCCATGAAAGAACAATCATTTCTGATGAAGAGGGAAGTGGGAATCAATGGTTTTCACAGAACCAGACTCCACTAAAGTCTCTCCCACTAACTTCACTTTTTCCTGGTCTTTCTTCCTCCCCACCTTAAGAGACTTCTCTGGGGTATCTTTTCTAATGGTTTTTTGATGAATACCCAAAATAGAAGGGGAACCCTTGCTTTTGCTCTCCTCCTGCCGAACATTTCCGGTGCAAGCCTTGGTTCGGGCATGAGCAGAAATCTCCTGCACTTCCTTGTCTCCACTGGAATCCAACTCCTCCAAAGGTCTCACTGAAGTATCTGTGACCATCTGCACCCCAAGCTCTCTCTCCTGTGGATCAGCTGAACAACATTGTTCTCCTCCCCACCTATTTCCTTTGCTTCCAAGAGCTCATGACTAGCCGCATATTAGCAATGGTTCCATCAAACTGTTCTAAGTCATCCAACCCATCAAACCTGTTGAAAACCTCATATGTCTGTCTGTCCTTAAAGGTCCTCTTTTGGCCGCGACCCTTATTACGCCCTCTTACAGGGATAAAGCCCTCCTTGTCCTCCCTCATAGGGGCCTTCCCTTTATCTTGGGCGTGAGGAGCACTCGTCGGCCCTATGTTTGAATCCACTATAGGTTTTGATTTGGGGCACACCCTCTGCAAATGCCCATATTCATGGCAAAAGCGACAGCGAAACGACAGCGTTTCATAGTCGAGTTGTTGAATCCATGCACTTGACCCCAACCGAATTTCGATAGAATCAGGCAAGGGCTTATTCAAATCAATTTCAACACATACCCGGGCGTAGGTAATTACCTTCTTCTCCATAGTCTGTCTCGAAGGACCAACTGGTTTTCCAAGCTGGCTTGCCACTAAGCTAAAAATGTCCTCCCTCCAGAATTCTAAAGGAAGCCATGGTAATCTCACCCAAACCGGGACCCGCGACGGAAGCTCTTCTGTAGGATTGAATCCCACATGCCAAGGTTTAATGAAGAGACCCACTTGATTGTAGAAATAGGGCCCTCCTTCGAAAACTTTATTCCTGTCCGACATGCAAGAGAAAACCACTTGAAAATAGCCATTGGCTGCCAACAAAACATCCATATCCCCCTCGGGAGACCAGGTACGCCGAGCCCATGATTCCAAAAAAGATAAAGATACCCGAATCCCTAGGAATTTACAGATCAGAGCATGCTTTGATAAGTAGTTGATATCGTCCACAATAGCTTCAGGTTGGATCTCAACAATCGGCCTATTATCGCTCTTAGCAAGGCACCCATTGACCTTTGAGGGCCTAAAACCTCCAGACAGATGTGAGGACTCTCCCATTCCTGATCCAGATTCACCAAAAAAAGGATTCGTATGCAAAAGTACCGAAGGATTGCTCCCTGCCACCGCATCCTTGAAATACAACCCCTTACCACTAGGGGAAGTCCCGTTTGGAGCCATGCAAGGCCTGAGACAGAAAACCCCAAAACCTGAACAACCCAAAACACACCGATGAAGATCACAAAAAATAAAAACCCCGCCTCTCTCCCCCAGGTTTCAAAACACCACAAAAAACTGGAGTCCCCCACAGAAGCAAGAACACCCCCCAATCACCACGAGCAGAGCACAAAACACCTAGGTTGAAGCAGAAAAATGTTTGCAGAAAGCAGTAGAAACCAGCAAAAGACGTACACCCAAGCCACAAACCCAAGCAAGACCCAATGATTCATAATTCATTATCATTCAATGTTTCTCTAACCCTAATTGTGGGTTGTCACATGCAATTTCAACCTTTGATCTTAGGGCATCTCTCAAATTTCAATCCTGGCCATTCATCCAAAATTGATTTTTTTATTAAAAGGCAATTTCAACCTCATTTGGGGACGTTTTTTCATCTCTTGACTTCATCACTTCATCATCTCACACTTCATGCTTCAAAATTTAGGCTTCCACACTTCTTCATGCTTGTAGAATTTGAGTACACTTGCATTTTGAGTCAAATCCTTCAATATTTGCTTAGTGCATAGTCATAGTCATAGTTGCTCACAAAAATTTGAGGGAAAACATAATATTGTAGCAAATGGAGAAGGGCAATGAAGGTCAATCATGGAGGGCTTGAAGACTTTTGGTGAAATATTTTCTTTCTTTTATGCTAATTAACTCCATTGCACTTCATTGTTTAGCTAGGGTTTTGTTTATGCATTTGATATATTGCTTCCTAACTTTTTACCTTAGTTACATTGGTGAATTTTTCACGTCTTTGTCATAATGCAATTTATCTAATTGTGACAAAGAAAATTCAATTTAGGATATGCCCTAGCGAAAAAATAGGATGAGGAAGAATGACGAGGAGGTAGCAGTATGCCCCCTCAAGAGGACAGTCGAGTTTAGAGAACACGAGTGTGTTCTCGAAATGGACGAGGAGATTAGAAGACAAAGGGAAAAAGCATAGGGGAAAAAAATAGATAAGGATGATGAAGATGCAGATTAGAGGAAATGTTAGAGCAGAAAAGATGAATGGTAGGACGAGAAATAAACCTTCAATATTTTTCCAAAGTACAAATAGGTGTTGCATTAATCATCATTGGGCAGTAAAATGTTGCAAATGGACAAAAAACACCATGGTAGACATAGACCAAGGTGTGCAAGGTCATCCACTTGCAAAAAATAAATAGTCGCAGACAAGGAATGTCCTAACTCATACTAAGGGCTAAGTTTCCCCAGTCTTTTTTCCAAGACAATCCACAAATAGCAGTCAAAGAAAAGAGTCAAGAGACATCATCGCTCCTCTAAATCCTTCATGAAACATCCTCGAGGAATTGGTAACCTGACTCACAAACAAATTCCAAAAGAAAGATAAGACAAGACAAGCCACAATGTCAATTGCCAGTTAGAATGTTTGCCAAAATCTGATTTATTTGATAGTTAATTGACTAGGGGATTAGCGGGTTGAGCATTTGACAAACCCTGGTTTCAGGAAAGAGACATGTCATATAAGACGTCAAGTTTGGTTTCGACCATGTGACCACCTGTATAAGGTAAATGACGAGGCTTGACTAAATGATAATGTCTAGTTTCAGGAAGGACACATCTTGTATAAGACATAAGTTGACTGGTTGACGGTTTGACTGAGTGACGTCGTTGGCTTGTTGTCTTGTTGATACGTGACTTGTCAGATGTTTTGATGACTGTTTGTGTCTTTGTGAACAGTGTATGATTTATTGTGACTGATGTGACAAACCCTAAAGGACCGACTTAGGTGGCCTCGGGGGCTCATCGACAAATGACCTTGTCTGTGTTTAGTCGCAGAGGCAACGTAGTTCAACAATGACAAGGACCGACTGACTTTGACTCTATTTTTGAGATTTTTGAGTGTTATTTGGATGTTTTTGTGTTTTGGACATGTTTTGATTTTATTTTATTTTTTTGAAATGTTTTTGATTTTTTTGTATTTTTTTGATATTTTTTGGAATGTCAATGGATGACAATTTGTGTAGTCTTTGTGCTAGATACCAATGACAAGGGGGGGACCAAGTCTAGGTGGATGTAGGATAGATATGCTATCATGGATGGAATGGATGTATGTGTAAGAGAGAAAGGATGTGATATCAAGGACCATGTCGCATAGGAATAGCATGCCCCATTGTAGGTAAAATACTCAGGATTTTTCATGACAAAGCTTATGACAATAGGATAACGATAGGCTTGTTTGGAAGGATGAGGTATATCAAAAGATATCCAAAGCATGTTTCAACACTTTTCCCCTATATCTTCATCAAGATCAAAAAGAGAAGGGTGGATAAGTGAACTCAATATGATAGGTATGTATGATGGCTAAAGATGGTAAGTAGGATGGAAATGATATGACACATGAAAATGAATGATAGGTTGGATAGATGAGACATTGTGCCCCCAAGTGTAAGCGACAGAAGATCAACCTACACATGATGCCTATTTGCAAGGTTTTCATCATGGTACTTATCCATGGCACATGTTTACTAGGTTTTCACCGTTGGACAAAGGGATTTCTCTTTACTTTTATTTTTATTTTTTTTGACTTTTTGACTTTTTAGATAGGAGAAGGGGAATATGGATAGGAGGGACTCAAGTGTCTAGTTCCATGAAAGGTGGTGGCCCCACTAGAGATGGATGTCATCACATGGACCATGTCAAATGTCATTATGCTCATAGATGTTGGTAAGGGATGACATGAAAGGGAGATGGGGTAGGTAGATGATGGATTATGGAGGAAAATAGTGGATTATGTAGGGAAGATGATAGGGATTATATGGGACTTATGAAAAATATGAATGGGGAGGCTTAGCCAAAAGCATGGACCATAGGAAGGTGGTGGGGGAGATATGTAGGATAATGAGTGAAGGGTGAGGAGATGGAGGTATGTGGAATTGTTGTGAAACAGAAGGGAACCATGACCAATGGTTGCACACATTGTGATAAAAATTGAAGCTTTTGATGTAGATGGGGTGTAGGAAGCAATGAAGATGTTTGCTTAGGAGATGGGTGATGAAGTGTTTTAGGTACCCACATAGACATTATTTTATGGCTTTCATTTTGCTTGTGGGATGGAATATGAGATTTTTGAATAGAGTGGGAATGTGAGGTGGAATTAGATGGTTGGGATTTTTGAGATGAGGATGCTTCATTTGACTTGCTTTCCTTTTTCTTAGGGACCCAAACCAATTTAGTTTTGGCCTTTACTTTTGGAGGTATGGGCTTATATAACTTTTGGGATGTATTTTTCTTTGACTTTTTGTATTGATGTCCTAAGGCATGAGGACCCTTAGGATTTTTTACTTTATAGGTAGAGGCATTTAAATTTTTATTTTTGAATTCCGTGGGATAGGTGGAATGAGTGGAAGCTTCTTATTTAGACAATGTGTGCATTTGTTGGTCATGATTACAAATGTTAGGGTATTTATGGATAAAATGATTGAATGGTAAGGATATTAGGTGTTGGGAGTAATGGTGGTAAAGTAGATGGAGGGATATTAGGAGTTGGAAGCAATGGTAGGAAAGTGGATGGTGGAAGGTGTATGGTTACATGCTTTTGACATTTGTAGGATGATCAAGGAGAGATGGCAACCTATGTTTTAGGTGTATGATATGATTTATGATGGAAAGTAGACTTAGGAGGCATGGAGGAAGTACCAACATCTTGAGATTGGTGTCCTTGGGGTGTATATCCAAGGCCATAAGAGCGTGGAGGGACTTTGACATGGATGGTCTCCAAAATACCTTGTTCATGAAGGTCTAAACCTTTACCTTGGTGGTTCATGTTTTGGAGTATGCAATGGAAAATGAGACTAAGTGTAGGTGGAACACTAGACATGAGTTCCTTATTGGATGGAGAAAATGAAGCAAGGGAAGATAATGGTTGTTGTTATAAGGAGGAACATCCATGAATGAGGGTGGAAAGACCAATAGGATATGATGGAGGACTTGCAACGAGGTCGATAGTGGGTGGTGGAGGATCATTAGGATCTTGATTAGCATTGTGTTCACTTAGATCCAAGGTATTTTTTTGATCTTATATGTGTGCTTGTGATGCAGAGGTGGTGGAAACTCAAGAAACAAATTAACACAACTTCTCTCAAATATCAACACTATAGCTTCAAGTCACCAAAATCAACAAAAGAGCATATATTTTTAGGAAGGCTGTAAAAAGACTAACACAACATCTACATATCATCCATTCAACATCAAATACAATTCCCCAATCATTCATGCAAGGTTCTTTTGCAACATTGTAGAGTTTCATTAAGTGACCCTGCTCAAAAGGCTACAAAATTAGCCCTCTTTTCCAAACAAAGTACCCTTAGACCTTCTTGCTTTCACAAAACCTCCTTAGACAGAGTTGTTTTGTCATTCCTAACCTCATATTTCATGATCTTTACTCAGATTAGAGGCCTCTAGACTGTTGTACAACCAAACCCTCCTTTTCCCTACATAAACTAGGGTTTTTCAAGATTCACCACACAGAGCCCTTCCAGACAAATCCAAAGCATCAAACACTTTTTTTTGGGTCTGAATAGACCCTCTAAACCTTCATTGATCCCATTCTATTCATAGTACATCAAATCTCTACTTAGAACCATCACTTTCATAGGAAAAATAGACCCTTCCAGCCATGGCTTCCCCACTTTTAACAAAGTTTTGCTTTTATTCACCTATCAAAACATATAAAACCCTATAATACCATGGATCTATGCCTTCTCACCAAGAAACAACATAAACAGTAGGTGGGAGGCTTAAAACATAATTACAAATTCAAAATAATGTTCTTGTTGCCTGTCATAGGCTGTTCTAGAAAAATGGTAAGAACTCTTCACCCAAGAACGTTTAAGGCCTCCAAATAGATGCAATGGAAAGGTGTTTTAGATATCTACATATTCCACAAGAATTTGGAGCAGTCAAGAACCGTACGAGTCCATACAAGAATGATAAAGTCTAGAAAACGGTGAAAATTAAAAAAATAACAGAATAAAGCGTTGCTTTCTTTATTGAAACTTCCTTACAATCTTTTCTCCAAACTTATTCGAGCCTTATCAAGGCCTTTAGTACACTTTCGATTCAAAAACCAACGCCCAACTTCCCCAATTGTCCACAAATTGATAACTAATCCTTAATACCCCTAATCTACTCTTTAATGTTGCACTTAACACATTAACACATAAGTGTGTGATTTGTTCTTTTTTTTATACTTATGCTTAAATGACCCGTAAAATCACTCCAAGGCTTTGAGATAACCCCATTACAATCATGGAGATTTCACCCTTACATACAATCTTACATATTTTCCTTTTAGGCTTACAAGATCCAAATTTGATATAACTATGTAAGAGTGCACTTGTGCACATTTGACCACCTTAGCCCATAGATTCCCTAAATACATACAATATTGGTCTATTAGACCTTATTTGGACAAAAAAATAAACACAAAGACACTAACATGACCCACCATTCATTCAAATAATCAAAAATTTAGTTTGTGGTGTAGGTGCTCCTGCACCAGCTTGGGAGGCATATGTCTCATCAAGGAAAGTGGATGTTGATGGATCATGGCTAGGGCTAGGTAGGGGGTGGATAGGAGCAAAAGAGGTTTCTTTCTCATGGATAGGTGAAGTGATAGGCTCTTGACCATGGGATGTATAAAGTTGGCTAAGAGGATCATCATGTCCTTCTTGATCATAGGTAAGATCATAGAGGGGAGCTTGATCATAAATATGACAAAGTATGTTATGAGTGGGATCATTAGATGGTCCTAGATCTTGATTAGAATGAGAGGTTAATGTTTCCTCATGCTTAGGATAATGCTCTTGACATAAATCTTGGCTTGCCTGAATGGAAGCGGAAGGGGGTGACTCTTGAATGGGCTCAACATGTTCTAGATGGTTAACAACATGGAGACATGATGGAGGTTGAATTAGGCTCAATGGGGAAGGCTCTTGAATAGGATCAAGGGGGAGACTACATGATGGGGTTGTAAGGATGGGCCTGATGTTTGAAGAATCTTTGGTAGGTTCAAACATATGAGTTGGATGACATGGCAATGTTTCATTCCTTGCTAGCAGCCCTTGGGTCACATCCTTTGTAGGTGGATGGGTGGATTTGGGTAATGCCATAGGTTTACTTTTGAAATGTTTGAATTTAGGGCATAGATTTGATGGAGGATTAGATGATGGTGAGGGTAATGAAGAGTTTGATGGGTTAGAAGGTGGAGAGGCCAATGGATTAGGACTAGGACATGGTGGCTTAGGGATAGGAATTTGATTGGATGGTGGTATGATAGAGTTATAGGTTGCATGAACTAGATTGGTGTTCCCCTTGTCAAATGGAGCATGAGAATTGAAAGGCTCTTGATTTTTTTTCCAAGGTGGACTTAGGCTCCTATGTTCTTGTTGTGATATGGGTGAATATGTTGATGTGGAATTGACATGATAGGTAGATGGGTTAGGTTGACATGATGATGAAGGTAACACATAGGATTGTGGTTGAATGTGTTGAGGTTGGAATGGTGTTTGGACTTGTTGTGGTATGATTTGTTACATTGTGATAATGATGGAGGGTTTGCATAGGATAATGGTTGTTGAGAGGTGGATTGATATGGATAAGGGTTGACATTAGAAGAGGTGTGATAGGTTGATGAAGAGGTGACATGATATGTGGATGGATGAGGTTGATATGATGATATAGGTGACACATAGGATTGAGGTGAAATTTGTTGATGTGGTGATTGGACTTGATGATGTGCTTGTTGGATTTGATAAGTGGTCATGAGGTATTGGGCTTGTGCCATGAGTTGTTCCATTTGAGGTGATTGGTTTGTTTGAAGTTGAAATAATTGGATGAGGCCTTGGAGCCCATGTATAATTTGTTGGTCTAAGGGTTGTGGTGCTTGATAAAGTGATTCGAGGAGGTTTTGGAATTGGGGTACTAGGTCTTCTAATGTTGGCATGGTGTAAAATGATGATGATTAGGATATGATGTGTAATGACAAGACTGTATGATTTGGATGATGTGGCAAGTGTTTATTGGAAGTTTGACTTGGGCAATATCAAACACAAGATTTCACATGTAAATTCATGAACGCACACACACATCAAACACAATGATAAATTTTTCTTTCAAGATTAAATGTTATGATTAAGCAAACACTTAAATACACAACAAGCCTAATGTTAGTCAAGTGGGTATGTCCAATTAGGTCTTAAGATAGGATGCACAAGGTTGACTAAGGATGATTTGAAAGAAAAATCCTACCATGCAGCTGGGAGAAAGGGGTAACCCACCCTTCACCTTCACTTCTCAAAGGTATAAAGTTCTTTGGGGCTTAGCCAAGAGTGATAACATTTCAACTCCCAAAGAGGCGTGTCTTTGGATTCACACCTTGATTGAGGTTGTCCCTTGGAGAGGTGTGTGCTCCAAGTAGGCCTCCTAAGAAGGTTATGACAAAAGCGAACCAAGTGAGGTGTTTTGGAGGACACACACACTTGATTCACACTCGTAGTTGTTAATTTCCCTTTAGAAAATCAACATGTGTGTAAGCAAAAAATGGAAGAACTTGTTCTTTTTAACCCAAAGTCAAAATGTGTGATGGAAGAAAATGGTTCTTTTTAAGCCCAATTTTGATGATGTGACAACAAACAAGATTGATTTTAGACCCCAAAATCCAAATGTGTGATCAAACAAGTTTTTTTTAAGCCCCAAATTGAAGTGTGTTAACAAGCAATGATTAGAGATGAAAGATGGAATGTGTGCATCTAGACTTTCTTTAGCTCCAAATTTTTTGTCCACTTGATCCAATTTGTCCTTTGAAGTGTTTATTTTTTTTGCACATTCACAAAACCAACAACAAAGAAAAAACCCTAACAAGATAATTGATCACTAATATTAGAGGGTTAGCTAGTCAAGACAAATCTGATTTTTGAAAATATTTTTTGCATCAAAAATAAAAACACAGAGAACAGACCCTTACTGAAATTTCCAGAGCTTTCCAAAAATGTAAAGAAATCTTAAAAAATTGGTGTTTTGCACCCAACATTAATTTTTTATAAAAAATAAAATAAAAATTAAAACAAGTCAAAATATTTTGATTTGTGAAAAGATCTGCAACTGTTTGTGAGATATAATTAAATCTTTGTAAAACCCTAATTTTCAAAGATTTTTTTTTGTCTAATTATTTTTCATCCAAATTAAAAACATAAAGAACAAGAACCTACTAGAATTCAAAGAGCTTTTCAAAAATGTAAAAATATCTAGAAATTTTGCTAATTTTCTCTCAAAATTGATTTTTCATGAAAATTTTAACAAAAAAAATTATAAAAAATTAAAAACAACTCCAAAAAATCTGATTTTCAGACTAGAAGCTCTTGATATTGTCCCCAACCTGTGGAATTTTTTTTGTGAAAATATCTATAGCCATTTGAGAGATATGGTTGAATCTTTGAAAGCTAGGGTTTTGTCCCCAAAATGATGCAAAACCTACAACAAAAAGCTAACAAAACCTGCCACAAAAATGATCCAACTCCAAAATTCCTCAAATTTTGTCAAAATATTGAACTAAAAATCAGTTGTCGGGTTCACCAAAATGTATATGAAAAATTTGGATAAAATAAAAAATGATAAAACAATAACATGCATTACCTAATCCAAATCTTCAATACCTCAAATAGACGCAATGATGAATGAATTATTCAATTGATTTGATATGTTGGTTGTTCAATTCAGTAGCATAATATTGAGATGGAGATGATAGATGAATGATGATAGATAGAAATGGATGAATGATTCAAGAATGATTTTGTCAGCATAAGGATACTTGAAGAATCAACCCCCAAATGGCTTATGAGAGGGTTGATTTATAGACCATGTCTAATTTGGATTAATGGTTGAGATTGGATGTCAATAATATGTCTTAATCAATGGCCAAGATTGAAAGTTGTAGTATGAAATAGGGTTAGGGCAAAATTAGGGCAATGATAAGGATTAATGGCCAAGATTGAATTATAAGATAATTCAATCAAGGGTGGAAAATTAATGAGACAAGAGAAGATAAGAATGACATAGATAATGAGGTTGGCATAGGAAAAGAGATTGTTGGAGAAAATAAATAATTATAAAATTATTTAATTTGGGAGGGAGGGTGAATAATTAAATAATCTAACCCTGATCTCGTATTCCACCCTTGATGAATTATCTTATAAGGTAATCTTATTATCATTACCCTAACTCTCCAGCTCAATATTAGCCATTGATAAGACATGTGTCAACTCCCGTAATGATCTAACCCTCTCATACTTTCGACTGAAATTGATATAGACCATGTCTAATTTGGATTAATGGTTGAGATTGGATGTCAATAATATGTCTTAATCAATGGCCAATATTGAAGAGAGTTGTGGTATGAAATAGGGTTAGGGAAAATTAGGGCAATGATAGGGTTAATGGCCAAGATTGAATTATAAGATAATTCAATCAAGGGTGGAAAATTAATGAGACAAGAGAAGATAAGAATGACATAGATAATGAGGTTGGCATAGGAAAAGAGATTGTTGGAGAAAATAAATAATTATAAAATTATTTAATTTGGGAGGGAGGGTGAATAATTAAATAATAAAAGCATTATTTAATTATAAAAGACATGTAACATGTTGACTTTTAAATTAAATAATAATTTAATTCAAAAGTGGATTGAAAATGACAAATTAGTAAATAATTAAATAAATAAAATTTATTTAATTATAGAAGAAGAGGATAATGAATAATTAAATAATTAAAATAATTATTTAATTATAGTAGAAAAATGACAATAATTAAATAAATAAGCATTTATTTAATTATAGAAAGAAAGGGGCTAATTAGTGACGTAATTAAATAAACAAAATTTATTTAATTAATCAATGGAAGAATAAAGGAAAAAATGAATTAATTAAATAATTAAGAATTATTTAATTTATAGAGGAATATGACCTTAAAAGATAATTAAATATTTAAAATTATTTAATTATGCAAGTAGAAGGAGAAATTGATATGAGAAGGTGGGTTCATAGGCGAAGGACAATTTTCAATGTCTACACTTATATTTAGATGGGAAGGAGAAAGTAATCATCATCAAAGATTCCATCAATTTCTCAAAATTCTAAGAGATATAAATTAACTACTGATGAGTAGAAATTGTTAATGTCAAGAACTAATGATGGCATAGACTCTACAACTAATGAAGAATTTGAGAATAATATTCATTTCTTTATCAAAAATATGACATGCATAATTATAATAGGAAACAAATATATTAATTGAAAATACCTATTGCACATAGCATTGCAATAAAAATAGGGTGTATCAATGCACTAGAAGGAGGTCAAGATGATGAACTTGATGTGGAATTATTAATTGATAAATATACAAGGGTCTTGTTAATTTTCAATCTTTAGATAGAAGCGTGTCTTGTAAATGGAGCTCTAGAGTATGTTTTAAATATAATATACAAACATGGAAGTGCACCACCAAAACTAGATCGATATATGTCATAGTTGAATTTGATAATGTAGACATTGGAAATTGACCACTTTCGTTTGGTCAATTTACCCCTAATTTGACCAATTTTGTATCCTCTATATTAATTAAATAATATATTATTATTTAATTAATATTCATATATCTCAACTTTCATCCTAATCTATTTCTTTTATATCCCTAAATCATAGACCATAGTATCTCATTCATCTATTAATTTGAATAAATACCCTTATTTATTTAATTTAATCCCTAAATATCCTTTCTTCCAAATAAGAATTAAATTTAATTATTTAATTCCTATTTTTCTCTCTCTAAATATCCCATCCTCCAACTCTCTCGCTTGCACTAATCCTAATCGTAATCCCCACCTAACCTACCCACTAAGCATTTGCACACACTTAATCCTTGATTGAGTGGTTCAACCCTCCCCATCACATCAATCGCATGGGTCTTGTACGGGCTAAACAGTATGATCTCCCTCTCATGCCCTCTCCTTGTACCACTTGGCATAATCTTGTGCTTAAGAGATCACATTTATCCTCAACCCTTGATCTCTATCAAGCAATTTCAACCCTTCATCCATTTTCATCCAAATCTATATATCCAACCCTTAGCCATTTATCAAAGGAGATCTTACTCATTTTCACTTGGAGCATCATTATGCTACCAAAAATTTTAGTGAGTACACATCTTATTGACAATCATGGGAAAATCTACTCAACAAGAGGCTTGCTATGCTTGTTTGAGCTTTCTTAGCCTAATCTTGAGTGTTGTTTTTTTCTTTTTTTGGTTTTTATTAGTTAAATCATTCACTTTAAGCATAAATTAACTGCACACGTTTTTGGCACGCTCAGTGGGAGCCACGTCATAGGTTTGCTAACATTTTTTTGCAAGTGTTTTAAATCTTTGTAGTTGTAGGTTTTTCCTTTAGAGGTGGATTTGTTGCACGAGTGGATATGCCATCTTTAGGGGTGGATGTGCTTCAACTTAGACCCTTCTAGATCATCATAAGCTACAAGGGTGGATCTGTTGCTACATAAGTGGCTTCGCTCATGCAGGGGTGACTCCATTAAGAGGCATCTTTGTCATCTTTAGGGGTGACTATGCTATATTCTTGGGTGGTTATGTTATGTACATCAGTGACAACATAAGGTGTAAAAATCCCACTTGAGGTGAATTTTTTTAACATCTCTTTATTATGTCTTTCAGAAATAATTCTTTGGGGGCTTCACCCCCAAACCCCTTTCGCAGGGGATTATGTTCATCCCCTCATGCCCCCTATCGTTGGGGTAGGTATTCCAACCCCCTATGGATTAACACTCATTTTATTTTTATTGTTTTTTGTATCTAATCATTTTCTTGTGTAGCTTGATATCACTTATCCAAGACCAAAAATACACTACTAATATATCTTCTATAGATTCACAGTCAAAGAACTTTTTGTTATCACTAATTTAGGCACACTTCAGTTTCTAAAGGGTCAATTAACATTGTTTGTCATGTTTGGGATCATTTACTGATGTATGCTCTCCCCTTGCACCATTTGGTGAGCATGGGGATTAAAAATCACAAATCAATCCAAGTCCTTTGTTGTGTCACCTAGGTGTGCTAGTTTGCATGTATGTTCTCTCCTTGTGCTACATGTGAGCCTAGAGATCAGGAATGCCTATAATATCCTTCCCTTTAGGAGGCTTTCTTGGGGATTTCATCACCCCAAGGGATGACCTCAACCACGTGAACTAGCGGGGTATACAAGGGGAAAACAAAAATTATACCTCAATCTAGTCACATCGTGTTTAGTGAAGCTCTAATACTCTAGTGATTCTGAGAACTAGGAGAGTAGGGTTGGTTTGAATGACTTGAATGATGTTCCCAACCCAGACTTGTGATGAGATAGTGTTCATGAATGTACCTCATGTACCCTCCTGGTTTTTAGAGGATGTACTAGATCACCTGTATTAGCCTAGCTTAAGACTTTTGGTCATTGCTTAGTGTGGTGCAGGGTATAAGCTACTCACCATGTATCTCCCTAAGTAGAGGTAGGAGCTCTTTGGGAAAGGTCTCAAGACCCCCAAATAAATAGAAAAGGTGAGCCCTTGTGCCATTATATCCCCATCTACCGACTCTTGACTGAGTGGTGCCTCACACCAATCTTGAGATATTAGCCTCATGACTAGTGGTCCTACATTAAGTTAACACACCTACTTGACTAATCTAGAGGTTTGTGCTTTTTAGCTTTTCTTTTTATACTTAATAGTGCATATCTTTAATTCATCCCATCATCATCCATCTTATGTCTATCTTCTTATAGTCTTTAGTCCTTTTATCAATCGTTGTCTAGTCATCCTTGGGTGATCCTGCTTTCTTCTTGGGCAGATCATCCTTAGTCATCCTCCCATCATCCCTAGATAGGTGATCTCGCATTGTCCTTAGGCGGATACATCCCTACATAGGTGGATCCACTATGTTCATTGGTGATTACACTCTTCTAGTCTATTCAACAGTCATCCTTGGGAAGATACATGCTGTCCATAGGTGACTTTGTGTTGTTCATAGGCGGATCAAGTTTTTCACTAGTCATCCATCACTAGTACATAAACAACAATATATGACTAAATAAACTACTAAAAATTGCATATAAATGACTAATTTTAGTCACGTGACTATTAGTGGTTTATTTGTAGTCATTTATAACACCACTAAATTTATGACTAAACTATTTTAGTCATTTATTTAGTCATTGATCTGGTCATTGATTTGGTCATTGATTTAGTCATTGATTTAGTCGTTAATTTAGTCATTTATTTAGTCATATATTTAGTCATTAATTTAGTCATTGATTGTTGTTAACTAGTCATTTATTTAGTCATATATTTAGTCATTAATTTAGTCATATATTTAGTCATTAATTTAGTCATTACTTTAATCATATATTTAGTCATTAATTTAGACATATATTTAGTCATTACTTTAGTTGTATATTTAGTCATTAATTTAGTCATATATTTAGTCATTAATTTAGTCATTACTTTAGTCATATATTTAGTCATTTTTATTTACTGGTTTCCATTAATTGGTAATAAATATAGTCATGAAATGAATAATTTATTAAATACCATAAATTTTATAATGCAAAACTAACATAATATTAAACTTGAATCAAAACATAAAAGCAAATAAAAATATTACATATATGAATAAGGTACAACATGCTAGAATTAAAAGATTGATTCAACATCATGATAAATAAAGGTAATCTGCAAAAAAAATTTAATGCAATATATATATATATATATCAAGTTACAAGATGTCAAAGTTGTCTAAGAGTATTTATGTAAATATAACGAAAAATGTCAAAGTTGTCTAAGATTTTCCAACTCTTTCAAATACACCATGATAATTAAGATCCCTAAACAACACATTCAAAATACTGCATAAAGCAATGAGCCAAGATGTCTAACAACTAGCACACGATAAACATGTTCAACTATGTCATTTTTTGCAAATATTTTAGTGGCCACTTGTTGTGCCCTCGGCACACACGCCCCGTTTCGAACGGGGACCCTCTTTTCTTTTGCCTTGTCGGGTCGTTTTTGTCGCCACTTCGTTTTGCATGCCTCATTTTTTGGTGCCCCGGATGGTCAATGTTGCTTCCAAGTCTCACCATAAGTTGGCCATTACCTTCCCCTTTAATTTTGTCGAGGTTGGTGCTTCGCGAGGAGTCTTTGGCGGTTGCCCTACCGATAGCTCGAGGCCACAATGTGACCCGATAAACACCGAGGTTTCCTTTCTTAGGGTTTCCCATTGCACCGCCACCATTTCAAAAGCGACACTTTCGGCTTGCATCTTCTCGACCTCGAGAGTGGGACCCGATTTTCCGTCTGCTTCAAATCCATGGAAATCTTGATGGCACAATACGACCCGCCAGTTGAACTTTCGGAATTCAGCTCTTAGAGGGGTTAAAGTGAGTGTTTGTTGTTGTTCCTCCACGGCGGTACGTAGTGAGTTCCGCCGGTTATTCCACAACGCGGTGGGATAAAGCGGACTGGAACGGATTTGAAATTTCATGGCGTGGAACGTGACCGGACGGGAACAAACAGGACGAGATATGGATGCTGCGGGCGGAAGCGGAAGCGCCAGACGCAAGATAATGGCTCTTCGCGTCGCGCAAATTGTGGTGGATGCGCTTCCGTGGTAGGACGTTTCCGTTGCTGGAACATTGAACAGTGGGGTTCGGCAATAAACAACGAACAAAACCATAATCCTCGAAAGTTGGAAGTAAACCAACACAACATCCTCTTGACCAATTTGGAGCTTTATCTCTGCATGACTGTTCCTCGTAGGGGCATTCGTGGCCCTCAGGCCCGGACACTCCCCTTGTCGGTGGTGACTTAGCAAAATAGATGACTAAACAGCTTTTGGGGTCTCTCGGGCCCGGGTATCCAGGATTTTGCTCCCGGGATTCTTCACCTCGTCCTCCGTCGGGGAGACATTCATCTCTCGCCGAAGGCTCCCTCTCTCGGCATAACTTCGCCCATTCGGCGAGACCTCTCCCTGACTTAGAATCCTACACCGAGGGCTCCCTCTGCACTGCCCTAAGACCCATCATCTTCGGCAAGACATTATGCCTTCGCCAGGACATTGCGACGATATCATTTTCTTTTGGCGAGTGAATGACATCCTTTCACCGCCCAGGTCCCAGGCTTCCTTTCTCTGTTTGGAAAATTCTATTGAACCTTGAACGACCTTGACCATATCGGGCTCCACCCTCCGGAGCTCTGTCCCACGATCGTTGTTTCAAAAGAAATCCTCCCCTGCCTTCTATCCATTGGGCTCCGGCTTTCCCATTGGCACAAACACAAGATGAGAAATCTGACGGCCGATGCCGGCTCCGGGCCCGGTCCGCATCTTGACAGTCAGCAGGACATTTGAATGCCGGCGAGACCTTTCTCTGAGACGGATTTTCACAATGACTGAAACTTCTAGTTGCTAAGACTAAAGAAGACTCTTATTGAGATGCATAATCCACTTTACCTGCTTCGCTATAGCTTTCGGATATCAAGGAGACCCTATGTCGATCATACAATGTTTCACCGAGGGCACCCACTTATTCACATGTCGCTATAACAACCCCATTATCATGCCGACAGGGTGACTTCATCCTTCCATTCGGTGAGACCCCAAGCACCTCTCCAAGACTATACACCGAAACAAATAAGCTACACCGAGCAGTTATGTTTTGTTCTATTCACTTTTGCCAAGACATTTTGGCTTTCTTACCGACAGAGACCTCATCATGATATCGGCGAGACATAATGATGTCGGGGAAACCTCGTGTAGAGTGCTCTTGTTTCATCGAAAGCCACCCCGAGCTAGCCCTTTGTTCGCCAAGAGAAAGCAGATCTCACATCGAAAGCCATTGTTACCTGTCGACAAGACCTGACCTTTTCGTTATGACCTCTTGCCGCAAACTCATGCTTGGCTGAAATGAAACCCGAATGTCATTTGGCAGGACACCACAAACCTTATGTCGATAGTATCCACCATAGTCTCACCAGAAGTATCTTCAAAGAGAATCCATGTGTAAGGTCGGCGAGACCGAAGGTCTCTCGCTAAGACCTTACAACTATAGTAATGACTTCCCCCGATATGCATCCCTTACATGCTGGTCGGCATGATGAAATGAAATAGCCATGACAATTGCTAATAACCCAACTCTCACCGAGGACCGATATGCACAAGTCGGGGAGACGAACTGAGTTTGATAAGACACAGCCCCGACAATGAAACCTCTGCCGATAGGTGAATGCATAAGACTTGTGATCGTCGAGACATCAAGGGACTTATGCCGATAAACCTATAGCATGCAAATGTTAGAATAAAACATGGGTGTCGAGAGGATAGTCATGGACCTATGCCGATATGGACCCAGACATGAAAATGCATAACTCGATTGATTCAATGGGGCAATATAGCAAATTACAGATGAAATATGCATACGGTAGAACCAAGTCACCCATGCTCGGTGTCCGTCCGACTTCTGAGCTCTACCATCTAGGAGTCCTTTCCTCATCCACCGTTCTGAGGGGAAAATCTTGCCCGCCCCTCTGAGCTCCGGGCTCCGCCCTTCCTATCGCCGTAGGACTAAAAATGAAATCGAATGGCGAACCCTTGTGTCGAGTCCGATCTTGCTTTGAGTTGTCGGTGAGACATTCATCTCTCGCTAGGACCTCACCCTGTAGCGGAGACCTTACGCTGACTTGCCTTCCCCTATGATGGCCGACACTCGCACCGGACCTCGACTGCCGGGCCGCCCCCTCCGGACTCCCGCCTAGCAATAGCAGTTCCAAACAGCAGGGGATGAGCGGCTTCCCGATGCCTCCGACCCAGGCCCTTCAGTAAATTACAATCTTCTAACTGCCCTGTAGCCCTCTTAACCCCGGACCCCAGAGTTTCATCTCCAGACTTCCATTTTTGATCTATCATCCCAAACGGCTATCTCCTGACGACTTTCTGACCTCTTACCTCTGAGTGCTCCTAAACTGATCCAAATGGGCCCAATTCAAAATTTGAGTTCGACCCACGTGCTTAATCTTCATATTCTTCATTGCAAACCTTTTAAGTTATCAGATTCAATTAGGGAGAATCAACGGGAGCCCTCCCCCATATTTGCCTTTCCAAAACGACATTCCTGCCAGGGAAGTCCGGCCTTCCGGGCCCAAACTGTCCAAATGCCCTCAATCAAAAGATCGATGACATCGAGAGATAAAGTATCATGTTATGCTTGATAAATTATTTAAAATGGATTTCATCTTTGGGATTTCAACTAACATAAATGTTTTCATGATCAATTGCACTCACTACACTTTTGCTTGCAGAATATATTGAATCAGGTGCGAGACCTTCGGGAGCAGCCGTTGAAAAGGACAAAGGGAAAAATTTAGGCAAGACTCCTCGAGGAAAAGAAGACAAGGAACAAATGAAATACCAATTCCAGCATGAGCCACTCCACTCAAAGGTTACCATGGATTGGAAGGAGATCACGGATACTAACATCGGCCATGTCAATATTGACGAATTCACACAAACGGTCAGGGTTAATCCAACGACCAAGAATGCAAGATTGATAAGGCAAAGCAGAATCGCAAAGGCTGCAGGATTCCCTCCATCCCTCGTGGCCCCTGAATTAGTCATGGCTTGTCGGGAGGCGTATCAGCCCGACACAAGGACAATTATTGATAGAGATGGCAACATTCTTGCCGACATGTCACTTGAAGGAATCACAAAAAATTTCCATATGCCCACTTTTAAAGAGATGGAAGTCCCCACCATAGAAGAATTCCGGGCAACATGAGATGACAATCCGGCAGGCTGTAGAAGGTCAATAAATCAACATTGGCTTAAAGAAAAGCAGGGCATTGCTGCGAAGGTTCCTCAGGAACTCTTCCGCAGTGACTTTCATGAAGATTACCATGACTTGGTCACGATGCTAAGCAGGATCATGGGCCTCTCTATGGCCGCCTTCTTTAAGGAATGGATGGTGTACTTTGTCGAGCAGATCCTTCGGGGGAATGAGGACGTCACCACAAAGACTTCATTCTACTGGGGAGGAATCATAAGCAACTGCTTCCATGAGTAGTTCGTCGATGTAAAGAAGAGCTCCAAGTTCTATATGACTTCCTACCTCATCTATTCCTTGGCAGATCAGAGACAGTACAACGGGTTGTTTGTGGCACCCGATCAGGAGCAAGGGCGAAGACTTAAGGCCTATGATAGGTACCCATAGCTCTAGTACAAAAACTTCAAGAGGGAGTATTGCAGAGTAAATGACGCCTTCATCGGCCATATTATTAGAATGATTGCTAGAGATTTCAAAAGGAGGGTCTCCCACAGTGCCAGGGCATTTTTGAAGCAGTATGCCTTCCTCTTCATTCAATACCCAAAGTTCACATACATCCATGCCCAGGGCTTTACTAAAAGACCAAACAGGTTGCCTCGATACCCCAATGACCAAATCATCCTAATGGAGCTTTCTTGGCAGCTCCAACACATATTGGTGATCTTTAGTAACAAACACATAGCAGGGATCTCCTATCCCATGACTCTTGGCCAGGGCATGTATAGACTGCAAACTTCCCAGTGTGTTGGTAACTCCGAGAAGGAACTAAAAGATTACCATTTTCACCTACACACTGCACGCCCACAGATAGACCCATATGGCCACATAAGAAAGGTAATAGGGCTGGGATTTGCTTATCTCCACCACATCAAGGATTTCTGGGTAGACTGCCAAGATGATAAGGAGGTATGGGCAAGGCATTATATGTGCATGACTGCGTATTTCATAAGAAAGGTCCAGCCTTTCCCCATACCGGACCAAGTCGAGGAAGATGAGAGCACCCTAATGCACCCCAGGTACCCTGCAGTCGCCAATTTGGCAATACCGACAATTGACTGGGACGAGTATGAGGTCGATGACCTCGACATTATAACTAAGCCAATCTTGGCCCACACCAAAGAATGGGTCGATGTGCCAGTAGCTCAATTAAAGCAGGAAGGAGTAATTTTAACTTATGAAGGGCTGAAAAGTGAGCCAAGTGCCACAGAGGATGCTGCTGTTGCTGCTTCGACCGGCAGGACCTCTAGGTCTTTGTCGGTCACCAGATCCAAGAAGAGGAAAGAGATAGAAACGGAACAATGTTTCAACCCCAAGGTCTATGCAAGGAAAGAAGCGGGGGGTTCACCCTCCAAAAGGCTCAAATGAACGGGGGGCACCGCAGAACAACCCTCAACCCAAGAGGAGGAATCAAAGGATACAGATCAATTGGAGCCTCTCTTGGCTCTCCCTGCCCCTGTCGTTGCACCACCTACCTCCCTAGCTATGATCACCACATCCCCGCCGGCGGTGGACATCTCCGTCCATCTTTCCCCTTCACCTTCGACCGAGTCTGTGATAATTGTCGACTCTTCTTCTGCCATTACTTCTCCCCCTTCCTCCACTTCCATGTCACTGACCACATCGCTCCCTTTGGCAATAGTAACAGCACCTATTCCCACTTCCATCATGCCTGATGCTCTCTCGAGACATATGCAGAATCTTACCCCTGAGCTCTCCCAGATCCTAATGGATCCCACTCTTCAAGCATCCCTTGCACAAGTCCTTGCTACTGCTCAGCCTTCACAACCGCCGACAGGGCCACTAACTATGGAAGCCACCATGCTAATCTCTAAGGAGTGGGAGGAATGAGAGCGGGAGGCCTTGAACCCCTCCGAGGAGGAGGCCAATGAATACCACGAGCACCTGGAGTACGAACACCAAACCATCGACAGGGTGGCTTATGAGGAAGGAACGGGCTCTTCTGAGAGTGGGGATGAGGAAGATAGCACTAGTGGTAAGGTAATCATGCAAACCTTTGACGGTGATCTTGAGGAAGAGCTGGCCCAATAGCTGAAGGACATCGAGGTGCGAGCAGAAAGGTCACCCCGTGACGAAGAAAGACAGCCACCAGAAGATAGTCGAAGAGAAGATTTACCTAAAAATGGAACCCAAGTTGTCAAGGGCCTAGAGGTCGAGCAATCCAAGGAACCTGTGCACGAAGTTGAGCATGCTGAGGAAAAGAAATAAGAGGAGGTCGTAGGAAAAGAGAGTCCCGTGCAGCAACTGTCTACCAGGCTTCCTATCAAGCACCTCGTGTTCGTCCAAGACTCTGACAAAGAAGAAGGGGATGCAACCAAAAGGGGAGGGAAGGCCTCAAAAGATAAAGAAACAGAGGCTTTGATCGAGAGAGGCGAGGGTGATCATGGATCACCTAAGGGTAAGTCCGCCGTGCCAGAGTGGTTAGAAAAATAGCTTGAGAGAAGAACTCCCGTACTAAAGGACCCAAGGGAAAAAATAGAAGCCATCTTAGCCTGAGCTTAGATTACAACGAAGAAGGAAAAGAAACTTAAGATCCGATCCAAGGTAACGATGGATGTTTCTAGGTCTCGAATTGTGCAAATAGCCACACCCGTGGTAGGTCAGGAAGGGATGACTTATAGCATCTCCACCCTGAATCTAGGAACCGCCACCAGAGAACAGAAGGTGGGGCACCTTGAAGAGTCGGTGGCCACAGTGGTACACTTGATAAGGCAGGACAAGATCTCAAAGGATGAGCTAAAGGCAGAGGTGGTAGCTTTAACAAATTACATCCAACAGTGGTCATCAGTGGATGACCTACCTACCACATCCAAAGCCACACCCCAGCTGCTATCCAAAGAGCAGATTGATAAGATGGAAAGGAGAAAGAACTTGGAGAATATGACGAAGGGTTGGTTCTGACAGGTCTTGTGTGTCAGAGACATGGGAATTACCTGGGCTGTTCAGATAGCCAACAAGTTCTTGGACCTGCAGCAATCCTTGTAGGGCATCAAGAAGCTATGCATTGACTTCCCCACCGCATACGACTCCACCTTTCCAAAGATCAAAGCTATCCTTCAATTGTCAGAAGCCACATGGGAAGAGGAGCTTGCGTTTAAGAAGGACAATCACTGGCTGATGGATGTATGATAGCGAGACTTTGGCAATAGGAAGGAAAGGTTGGAGCAAATAATGAGCAAAGTGGATCCGAATATAGAATGGATAAAGGAAATTAGGGAAGAATGTGCTCGTTATCTCAAGATGATGATAGAATATGATATGCCCGTAGTATAGATGGATCCAGAAAAGGTGAAGCCCTACTTCTAAAAGAAGATGGAGGATGGGATGTCTAGTGAGATCACGGTGGAATTCATGAGATTTGCTGCCCATGCCTTCGATCAATCAGAGCTATTCCAGGACCAGGGCGCAAAGTATGATGAGGATTGGAAGAGGTTGGAAGATAACGCAAAGGAGTGGAGCTACCAAGTGCTAAGGTATGAGATTATTGAAGTGGACAAGCTCCGAGTGGTCATCCTCAAGTTCATAGAATATGCAGCATCCAAGAAGTAGGAGGACAATCCTGCTGATAATGAAGAGCTCCCTAAAGAGTAGCTACAGTAAAACAACAATCAACTAAAGGACAAATGTGCTACAGTGCCATCAATAGAGGACAAAGTAGGGAAAATGAAAAAATGTAATTTTAAATTGTGATATATTGGGGGTGGGTGAAACCCTATTTTACAATGAATCTTAGCCACACAATGAGAATTAATCTTGGCAATTCATTTGACTTTTTGGGCACTATAAATAGAGCTCTCCTCTCATTTGCAAAGGGAGTTGAGTTGTTGTAAAGACATGCTGCAAAAATTTATAAGGAGAAGATATTGATGGTGTATTTTCTGAGTTTCTTACATGTTGCTTGATTCAATCTCCATTGTTAGATGTTTAACTTAGGTTTTATTACTGTTCTAGTTAACTATTTTCTTACTTTGGTAGATCTTAGGAATGTTGTCCTGTGATCATAAAAATTTCTGCTGTGTTGATGGCTTCTTAGTCCATACTTTTTGCTGTTTACTGATAGTAGATAGCTATGTAAAGTTAGTATGGGCTTGAATTCAAAGCTGCTCCAAAATTTTTATCTTTGTTCATGCATGCACATGGTGAATGAAAGACAAAACATTTAAAAACCTTAGAAGATAGCACAAGTTCCACGATACTGCAAGATTTCTGGTTAAGTGGAATATTGTTTCAGGAAGCTGTCCATTGTAGGAACTCCATCATCACTGTTCACAATTAGTTGCAGGTCTAGGAACTCTCTCTCTCCCCTGCCCTTTTTCTTTTTTTTATGAGTGACCTATGCTAAGGTTCATTGCACATTGTAAAGCTAAATCCAATAAGAAAATGGAGTTAAAGATTGCTGTTTGAACCTACAACAAAAACACAGTAACTTGTCCATCTTAAGAACCCCATTTGTAGATCCAACTTCCCTTGCTTTGTGATCCATCTGTAAGTCTGCCTTGTGATTCTAGCAAATCACATCAAACAACTGAGATATTCCAAGCATAGTCAAGACCTGACATTAGAGACTTTGGGATAGTGTTCTGCAATTTGATTGTGGAATATTTTCTTTCAAGAGAGGTAGTGCATCTACGCACTGCCTGTGTTGAGAGGTGCATAAAAACACATCAATAGAACTGGCACTAGAAAGAGGGCTACATGTCGAAACACAAAGCTAAAGGTTAAAATTGAAGCTGGATCAAATTGGATCGTTCTCCCCATAATCATTTGAAAGAGTTCTACGATCAACACCAAACAAGGGAGAATTTAAGGATTTGCAGCCTCCTACAAGGGCGAAACAAGTTAAAGGAAGTAGTGCTATTTCTTCCTTTTCCTCTATTCCATCCACTTCCATTCCACATTTACCCTCATTCAGCTGGCCTTCGTCTTCCATCCAACCATCTGAAACTGCATTTTCACCTCCTATCTCCTACAGTCAGGGGATTGCTTCTCTCCCGGCCCTTCCAGCCCAAGGCACAATCCAAATAGCCGTAGCTCAAGTGTAGTCCCAGACTGTTGTTCCAGTGCAGGCACAAATCCAACTTGTTTTTTTTCAACAGAAAATACCACCTCCACCTCCTGTCATGGCCTGGTTAGCACATAACCCTTCGCCGATTCATTTCACTGCTTACCATGATATGCCCAAGAATCTAGAAGGATTTTGTTCAAAGTTATATCCTCATGACCCACAAAGAACAGTTGAGGAACACATCAAAATATTTGAGATAGCAATCACTGAGATGCAAGTCGACCATGAGGATGTTGCATGCTACCTTTTTCCGCATTCGTTGGGAGAAGAAGCCTTTTATTGGTGCATTAATCTGCTGAGGGGATCCGTTACTTCATGGAATCTAATGAAAGATGCCTTCCTACAGAAATACAAGATCCCCATCAGTCCTTCAGAACTCTATCAGCAGTTTATGTCCATCCGGAGAGAAATAAATGAACCTATTGGATTCTTCAATGACTGCTTTCATCGTGCCTTTACAAGGCTCTAGGACCAGTACCTCCATAATGATACTGCAGCTCTCCCGGTCTACTATGTGGCGTTGGACAACCTCACATCGGCTTTGGTGAAAAGGATGCGCCCACCACTCACTACCCTGGTGACCGCCTATACAAAAGCTGTTATCGCCAGTGTAGATTTGGGGCAGAATATCTATGGGCCACTGCCTTCTTTGGGGCCGATAGCTAACCTGATGCAGATTCAAGGACTGAATCAGATATTCGCTCATCAAACCCCTCTTATGAACCAAATGCCTCAGCTGCCCATCGTCCCACATCTGGGGCAACCACTAAATTATGCGCCTCCCTTGCCTTCATATTTGTAGCCTCAGCCACAACATAGCCATGCTCAAGTCAACCAACAATAACAGGTGTATTCACAGTAGCCCCAGGTGCCATTGTATCTACTAGGGCCAGAATTCCCTCTAGTGCATCATAATCAGCCGGTAGCCCCACCCGCGCTCCTCCAAAACCCGGCGCCGCAGCCGAGTAACACGACTGAGAAAGACAAGTTAGAGGAACTGACAGAGATGATAAAGAAAATGTCTATAGAAATGACACACCTGAAAAATTAGAATAATCAGTTATAGGCCTCCCAGTATAATTTCTAGGCCAATCTTAACCGGGATAACCGAGACAATAGGGACAGCAGGGATAACTGAGAAGCAAGTACTTCCTCCAGGTAGAAATATGATAGGGGCAAAACGCCAATAAAAATTTAGAAAGGAGACTTCAGAGGCAGAATCACACATGGAACACTAGGCCCAATAACGGAGGTGTCCCTACACCTTTCAACCAACCGGAAAGCAACAAAAAATTGACCAGTGGAGTGTACCTTGCCAAGGCAGCCTTGTCCGGATGGTGCTGGATTCATAAAACTAGCAGACATTCCAAGTTGGATTGCCCCAAATTCTAGATAGCTGCTGAAATATTCCAGGTAGAAGTGCAGAATGCAGTAGACAATGCTGGCTATAGGGACATCGTCCCATCTGAGCCGTATGATTCCTCCTATCTCATGGTGAATCAAGCGTCGTTTTCGTGGGGCGATCGCAATGAGCCCAAGGTCGAGCCTGCTCCTGTTGAGGGCGAAGAAGTACAAGAGGTAAGTAACAAGTAAACTTTGGCTCAACTCTTTGATTCAGTAGATAATGGTCCAATAGATGAAGATAAGTCATTTGTAGATGAGGTCCACATGTTCCATCAAAGGTCAACTCCCTACTTCCTTAGGAATAAGCAGGTGGGTGGACCTTTTACAACCTCTACTCCACCAAAAAATTTCGCCACCTCGCCCGATCCTAATGCTAGTAACAATCCTGGACTTCCTCATATACCTACCCAATACCTCAGCAAGAATGGGTCTCAAAACCAGTCACAAAATCATACTCAAGGGTAATCCCAAAATCAGTCTAGTCAAATGAAAGTCCAACCTCCTAGCTCTGCAATAGGTCAAACTTTTAGTTCGAAAATTGAGTAAATGGGTGAATATGTGGCAGAAGAGTTCAAAAGGGTAAAAATTAGTTTGTCAGCCTTTGAATTACTCAAAGTCCCTGCTGTAAGGCATGCCTTCTTTAGGGTCCTTAATGGAACCTCATCTTCTAGTACAATGTAAGAAACACTAGCTAAGAGGGTTACCTTTGAAGAGCCTAGGCAAGAACCGGAGATGCAGCAAAGTACTGGGAAAGGGAAGGATGTTCCCGTAAATCAGTCTGCAAGTAAACAAATGGAAAATGAACCAGAGAAAAGTAATAGGTAGTTTTCCAAGGACCAACCGTTTAGGCAGATTAGGGATAAAGGCAGTGATAAGAACAAGGGTCAAGTGGCTCACGTGGATATGCCTATGGGCATCTTCCAAGGGAGATTGGAAACTCCCCCTTTTTTGACTGCCATTAGGATCTTTGGGAAGAACCTGCATAACTGCTTACTCGACTCAGGAACATCTGCCAATGTCATGCCCTTGGCAGTATGCAAAGCTCTTGGCATCACCCTCACACCTTCAAGAAGAAAAGTGACTCAGCTGGACAAAACGAAGATCAACATTGTGGGAGAAATAAATCGGATCCTGATGCAAATTGTTATAGACCCAAGAGTACAACAAGTCATTGATATCCAAGTGGTAGACATTCCAGATGCATATGGGATCATCTTAGGAAGGGAATTCACCAAGGCGCTAAATGGATATACTGCCACAGACCTTTCCCATATGTGGCTATCGTGGAAGGGGTTGCCAAACCAAATCCATATCGACTGCGAACCCCGTATGAAATACATGATCACAGAGTACAATAATCTCAACGAAGTGCTCTTTGCCAAGACCAACCTAGGAAACTATCGTCCCTTCATCTACCAAAATGAGGTTGAGCTTAAGGAAGAATACGCCGCTGAAGTACTCCTGGTGTTATGCAGTCCTCTGACCGATTGTATTCAAGTGCCTCCAAGTGCGGAAAGGCTGGTAGAATTAGATGACAAGCCTAATGAAGACAACAACTAGGGATTACTCACTGATTTCCAGGGGTTCATGAAAAAGTTTGTTAGAGATCAACTCAGCTTGGGTGCCCGAATGAATTTCTGGGACCTCTTGTTGCCAAATTGGTGCAGGATTCACAATGCTACCCACTCCGAGTTTGACTGTTGCTTATGTCAAACGGTAGTTGAACATGTTAAAAAATCAGCTACTCCTCGGATGGGAACACCAAAAGAAGTACCGGCGGAACCACTAGCAACACCGCGCCCCGATCTAGGAAATTCCCCTAGGCTCACAGAGCCAGTCACCCAGCTTAAAGGGAGCAGAAACTTAATCAGACCTAGAGATAAAGAACTTTCCACATTCTGGACACTCCAATTCGATGGATCCAAGTCCAAGCAAGGAGCTGGAGCTGGGTTCGAACTCATCAGTCCAACGGGTAAGACATTTCTTGTTGCCCATAGATTGTAGTTTTATTGCACCAATAATGTAGCAGAGTATGAGGCCTTGGTTCATGGCCTTCTCATGGCCTTCAAGAAAAATGTCAAAATGCTGCAAGTTTTCGAAGATTCTGAGCTTGTAGTTAAACAAGTTAGGAAGTTGTATTCCTGCCATGATAGGAGGATTGCCAACTATAGGCACAGGGTTTGGGATCTCTTGGATGGCTTAGATGCATTTAATATACAATTGATCCCTCATGCTCAGAATCATACAGTTGATGCTTTGGCTCAAGCGGCCAGCACTTTGCAACCCCTCTCTTTATCTGGGCTCAAGAAATTTACAGTTGAGCTGACCTCTACACCATCGATCCTAGATAATGTTACCCACTTGTAGGTCTTCAACGATGACAAACATATTCTCAAATTCATCACAAGTTCTGATGTCTTAGCGGCCCAAATAATTGATGAAGCTGATCTGCAGGAAGTCGAATTGGACATGGAGGGGGTTATTAACCTAAAAACCAATACAATTCCTAGGGGCATGGTTTAGTTGGAACATATATTTGACTTGGACCAGATCAAAGACCAGAACCAACAAACAAAAAAGGAAGCCATAAGCAACCAGTGCGATGCTCACAATCTTGGGACGACCGGGGAGATCAAGAATGTTTTTATTGGTAAGGTGTGCACGCCGGAGGAAAAGAAGGGAATTATTGATGCATTGTGGAAGTACAATGACATGGTGGCATGGAGCTATGAGGATTTAAAAACATATGACACTTCTGTCATTACGCACACCATCCCTCTCAAGACAGAAGTAAGGCCATTCTGCCAGCGACAATGTCTTATTAATGCCTTGTTGGAACCTGTCATTTACAAAGAGGTGCAAAAGTTTCTCTCAGCAAGGATTATTTTCCTAGTTAGGCATTCCACATGGGTGGCCAACTTGGTCCCAGTCAGAAAAAAGAATGGGGAGATTAGACTGTGTGTGGACTTCCACAATTTAAACCGAGCTTTGGAGAAGGATAATTATCCAATGCCTTCATTAGATGAGGTGTTGCAGATCATCAACGACTCCCAGATGATGTCTTTTTCTAGATGGGTACTCCGGATACAACCAGGTGATGGTACAATATGAGGATCATCACAAAACGATGTTCACCACTAAGTGGGGGACGTTCGCATACAGGAGAATGCCTTTTGGGCTCATCAACACCGGCGCCACCTTCCAACGCACCATGGATATCGCCTTCAAGGATCTAATTGGCAAGTGCATAATCATCTACATAGATGATTTGACTGTGTTTTCTAAAAAGCGAGGTGATCACGTCTTCGATTTATGTAAGGTGTTTCAGAGGTGCAGGGAGTTTGGGGTTTCCCTTAACCCCAAGAAGTGTCTTTTCGGTGTGACTGAAGGCAGATTGCTTAGAAATATCATTTTAGAATAGGGGATCTCCATAGACCCCGAACGCATCCAGTCATTGCTGAAAATCCCACCACTAGGCAGCAAGAAGGAATTAAAATCCTTCTTTGGAAAGATCAACTTCATCAAGAAATTCATTACAGGTTTCGCAGAGATTGTTAAACCTCTCAATTCTATGTTGAAATAGGATGTCAAAGTTGAGTGGACTCCCGATGCCAAACAAGCCTGCGAAGAAATTACACGGGCCATTACCGAGGCACCTGTGTTAGTTAGTCTGGATTATTTGAATCCTTTCTATATCTACTCGTTCGCTTAAGAGCATTCCTGTGCTAGCATCCTGACTCAGAAAGACAATGAAGGAAATGAACACCCCATCACCTTCATGAGTGCCCCCCTGAAGCACGCTGAATTACGATACCACAATGTAGAAAAGAAGGTGTATGCTCTCATCAGAGGAGTGAAGAAATTTCGGCACTACATCCTACGCAATAAGGTGTTTGCCATTGTCCCCAACCCTGCAGTAAAAATGTTGCTTATGCAAAATGAATTGGGTGAATGGAGAGCCAAATGGGTCACCCTACTCCAAGAACATGACATGGAGATCCAACCAATGAAGCTGGTGAGAGGACAAGCACTTACCCGCACAATTGCTGAAGCAGCAACATGGGCTAAACCCGAACTCATTGTGCAACAATACCAGCTTGAGGACGTCTCCCCGGGAGAATGGTACGAGAATGTTGTCTATTATTTGCTGAACTATAAGTGTCCGCTGCACCTACAGAGAGTCCAAAAGTGTGCCCTTAGATTGAAAAGTAACAACTACATGCTACAAGGTTCCATTCTCTACAAGAAGAATCATGAAGGCTTTACTTAAGGTGCCTAGGTAAAGAGGAAGCAGGCCAAGTCTTAAAAGAGTTCTATATCAAATTTGGCATGGGCCATGGTTTTGGTTCCTCTATGGTGCATCAGATATTGCAAGCAGGATATTATTGGCCAACTATCTTCAAAGATGCTCATTATCATGTTCGCTTATGTCACACATGCTAGACCGCTGCCACCAGGGTTAAAAGAATGTTGCTGTCCCACTGCACCCTGTGCTAGAGGTAAGGCCGTTCGCGCAATGGGGTCTCGATTTCATCGATCCGGTAAGCCCTCCATCGTCTGCGGGACATAGGTACATTCTTACCGCTACTAATTACTATACTAGATGGACGAAATCAATCGTATGTAAGCAATGCACAACTGAAGTAGTTACTAATTTTTTAAAAAGTTTTATTTTAAATCACTTTGGTTGTCCTTATGCTTTGGTATGTGACAATGGACCTACTTTCGCCTCATTAAAATTTTCTAGTTAGGCATTCGACTACAGGATCGCCCTTAAGTTTTCATCCAATTACTACCCCCAAGGTAATGGCCTCGCCGAGTCCACCAATAAAAACCTAATTACCATGATAAAAAAATTGCTAGATAAGAATCCTAAGAACTAGCATACCCAGCTCTGTTTCGCCCTTTGGGCTGATCGCACTCGCCATAAGGCTGCCCTTGGTGATTCCCCATTCCACCTTGTTTATGGCCTAGAACCCATACTTCCTATCCATCTGAAGATTCCTACTCTTCAGTTTATCAATGACTTTTATGAGGGAGGAGATTGTAGGGAAGCTCGGTTAGCTAAGCTTTTGCATTTAGAGGAAGTCTGAGACTGTGCAATAGAAAATTTTTCCAAACATCAGGGCGTAGTTAAGAGATGGTTCGACCGTCGAGCCAAGATTAAGGCCTTCAAAATTGCTGATTTGGTCCTGTATTGGGACAAGGCCCACGAAAAGAGAGGGGGACACAACAAATTTGACAAGCTCTAGCTTGGCCCCTTTCAAATAGTTGAGATTTTGGGAGACAATGCCTTCCGCCTAAAGACCCTAACTGGTGAGAATGTCCCGTTGCTGGTCAATGGGCAACACTTGAAGCATTATTTCCAGGCTTGAGCTCTTTCGAGCTCTTCTTTGTAAATATTTGTATATAGGTTAGAGTAGATTGATTTTTCTGTTTTACTTCTGGCTTTCTGTCTTGTGTCTCTATTTTGCTTCTTTTTCCCAGCTATTTTATTTTGAAAGGATGTTCCCCACCCCTTAGCGGTGGTCGTGCTTGCTCGACAAACGGTTTGCTTTGTTGACTGTCCTTGGTGTTCTTCGACTAAACATTCACTCTGACCCTTCTCTAAAGAACACCAATGAATGATTTCCTTGTCTGAACTCTGCTTAGAACTCGACCCTTGGCTGGATCTATTTACGCACATCTCAGATATCACACAAAACATATTATAATTATTTCTAAAGGACTGTACTATGGCTGCTGTGACACCCAAGTAAGTGAAAATATTGAGTCTACTCCAGTGACCACTGTGGTCCCAAACCCATTGTAGGCATCAGTGCTTACCCGGTCAAGCAAAATGATAAAGGAGAAAAGGTATATTTAAAGAAATATCAAAATGAAGGAAAAAAGAATTCTAGAAAAATAAATGACCGTATGGGTGTGCGGATAACTCTACCAAGGCTATGGACGCCTGGCCGACAGTAGAGCAATATCCGTGGGATTGCAGCGACAACTCCGTCGGTGCTATGGACGGCTGACTAGCAGTGAAGCAATGTCCAAGTTACTTTTGGTGTTAGATGATTTATGTAACTTGCTCGGTTGGATCAGCAAACCTTGGTCAGTAGCTTGTAGAAAGAAATGAATTCACTACACACACTTCTGAGATGTCCTGTAAACTGACCCAATTAAGGATCTAATTCTCCCAGATTCACCTTTGGAAGCCACTCTTGGTCTGCGAAATGAGAGATTCTGGGTCCCGAATGAATAATTATCCTTAGAACGCTAGGGAGCGTTCCCCAACGGAGTCACCATTTGTTGTGCCCTTGGCACACACACCCCGTTTCGAATAGGGACCCTCTTTTCTTTTGCCTTGTTGGGTCATTTTTGTTGTCTCTTAATTTTGCGTGCCTCATTTTTTGGTGCCCCGGATGGTCAATGTTGCTTCAAAGTCTCACCATAAGTTGATCGTACCTTCCCCTTTTAATTTTGTCAGGTTCTGGTGCCTCGCGGAGTCTCTTTGGCAGTTTGCCCCTACCAACGGCCCCGGGCCCTGCCGGGCCCGACCGTTCGGATTTCCTTTGTCGGGTTTCCCCGTTGCACCCGCCGTTTCCAACGGTGCTTGGCTTGCATCTTCTAGGACCCTGGGGTCCGAACCGCCGTTCATCGTCTGCTAAAATCCATGGAAATCTTGACGGCTATCTGACCCTTTGGGCCTGGGACTCTAGAGTTCCGCTCCTGGGGTTCCGTGAGTGTTTTGCTGTTCCTCACGGTGAACCTCTGGTGGAGTTCTGCCTTCTAGACTTCGACCTCCCATTTGTCGTGGGTGAATATCCAAGAGGAACCTATCAAATGGCCACCGTCCTGCGCCCTCCCAGTCGCCGGACCCCGGGTCTCCCGCCGCCGTTGGTGAATTCAAATTCACCATCTTCCTTGCCTTGCCATACTTGCATTTAGTAAGGCTATTAATGGCGATTGGGGTATAAATAGAAGGTTCATTCTTATCATTCTCACTTGACAGAGCTGCAGAGAGTGATCAAAGAACTTGTTGGAGGAGCCCACCGTCTTCGAGACCTTCACGCTCATCACTCTCACCATCATCTCATTGATCGTAAGTGGATCCCACACCTCCCCGCATTGAGTGTTCAAGGTAGGTCCTCTGTTCACCCTCCTGAACATTGTTTTCCTGATTTCTAGGGGTTAAAATGAACAATAACCATCAAAACAACATGTGAAGGATAAAATATGGCACAACGAACAAAACCCATGTCCTCGAAAGTTGAGTAAACCAACGCAGCATCCTCTTGACCAATTCGGAGCTTTATCTCCGCACGACCGTTCTTCGCAGGGGCATTCGTGGCCCTCAGGCCCAGATGCTCCCCTTGCCGGTGGTGACTTAGCAAAATAGATGAGCAAACAGCTTTTGGGGTCTCTCAGGCCCGAGTATTCGGGATTTCGCTCGTGGGATTCTTCCCCTTGTCCTCCATCGGGGAGACATTCATCTCTCGCCGAAGGCTCCCTCTCTCGGCATAGCTTCGCCTGTTCGGCGATACCTCTCCCCGACTTAGAATCCTACACTGAGGGCTCCCTCTGTGCTGCCCTAAGACCCATCATCTTCGGCAAGACATTATGCCTTTGCCAAGACATTGCGACGATATTATTTTCTTTTGGCAAGTGCATGACATCCTTTCGCCGCCCTGGTCCCGTGCTTCCTTTTGCTGTTTGGAAAATTCTATTGAACCTTGAACGACCTTGACCGTATCGGGCTCTGCCCTTCGGAGCTCTGTCCCATGATCATCATTTCAAAAGAAATCCTCCCCTGTCTTCCATCCATGAGGCTCTGACTTTCCCATTTCCATGAACACGAGATGAGAAAATCCGACGACCGCCGCTGGCTCCGGGCCCGGTCCGCACCTTGACAGTCGGCAGGACATTTGAATGTCGGTGAGACCTTTCTCTGAGACGAATTTTCACAATGACTGAAACTTCTGGTCGCCAAGACAAAAGAAGACTCTCACCGAGATGCATAATCCACTTTACCCGCTTCGCTATAGCTTTCAGATATCAGGGAGACCCTATGTCAATCATACAATGTTTCACCGAGGGCACCCACTTATTCACATGTCGCTCTAACAACCCCATTACCATGTCGATAGGGCGACTTCATCCTTCCATTCGGTGAGACCCTGAGCACCTCGCTAGGACTATACACTGAAACAAATAAGCTACACCGAGCAGTTATGTTTTGTTCTATTCACTTTTGCCAAGACATTTTGGCTTTCTTACCGACAGAGAACTCATCGTTGTATCGGCAAGACATAATGATGTCGGGGAAACCTCATGTAGAGTGCTCTTGTTTCACCAAAAGCCACCCCGAGCTAACCCTTTGTTAGCCAAGAGAAAGTAGATCTCACACTGAAAGCCATTGTTACCTGTCGACAAGACCTGACCTTTTCGTTATGACCTCCTGCCGCAAACTCATGCTTGGCCGAAACGAAACCTGAATGTCATTCGGCAGGACACCACAAACCTTATGCCGATAGAATCTGACATAGTCTCACCAGAAGTATATTCAAAGGGAATCCATGTGTAAGGTCGGCAAGACCGAAGGTCTCTCGCCAAGACCTTACAATGATAGTAATGGCCCAATATGCATCCCTTACATGCCAGTCGGCGTGATGAAACGAAATAGCCATGACAATTGCTGATAACCCAACTCTCACCGAGGACCCATATGCACAAGTCTGGGAGACGAATTGAGTTCGATAAGACACAGCCCCGACAATGAAACATCTACCAATAGGTGAATGGACAAGACTTGTGATCATCGAGACATCAAGGGAGTTATGTCGATAAACCTGTAGCATGCAAATGTTAGAATAAAACATGGGTGTTGGGAGGACAGTCATGGACCTATGCCGCTATGGACCCAGACATGAAAATGCATAACTCAATTGATTCAATGGGGCAATATAGCAAATTATAGATGAAATATGCATACGGTAGAACCAAGTCACCCATACTCGGCGTCTATCTGACTTCTGGGCTCCGCCATCCAGGAGTCCTTTCCTCATCCGTCGTTCTGAGGGGAAAATCTTTCCTGCCCCTCCGAGCTCCGGGCTCCACCCTTCCGACTGCTGCAGGACTAAAAATGAAATCGAACGGTGGACCCTTGTGCCGAGTTGGGTCTTGCTCTCGTCTGTCGGTGAGACATTCATCTCTCGCTAGGACCTCACCTCGCAGCGGAGACCTTACACCAACTTTCCTTCCCCTGTGATAGCTGACACTCAGGCCGGACCTCGACCGCCGGGCCGCCCCCTCCAGACTTCCGCCCAGCAATAGCAGTTCTAAACAATGGGGGATGAGCGGCTTCCTGGTGCCTTCGACCCAGGCCCTCAAGAAAATTACAATCTTCTGACCACCCTGCATCCCTCTAGACCCCGGACCCCAGAGTTTTGTCTCTGGAATTTTGTTTTTGATCTACCGTCCCAAACGGCTATCTCCTGACGGCTTTTCGACCTTGTACCTCTGAGTGCTCCTAAACTGATCCAAATGGGCCCAATTCAAAATTTGAGCTTGACCTGTGTGCTTAATCTTGGTCTTCTTCATTGCGAACCTTTTAAGTTATCAGATTCGATCAGGGAGAATCAATGGGAGCACTCCGCCCTATTTGCCTTTCCAAAACGACATTCTTGCTAGGGAAGTCCAGCCTTCCGGGCCCGAACTGTCCAAATGCCCTCAATCAAAAGATCGATGACATCGAGAGATAAAGTATCATGTTATGCTTGATAGATTATTTAAAATGGATTTCATCTTTGGGATTTCAACTAACATAAATGTTTTCATGATCAATTGCACTCACTACACTTTTGCTTGCAGAATATATGGAATCAGGTGTGGGACCTTCGAGAGTAGCTGTTGAAAAGGACAAAGGGAAAAAGTTAGGCAAGACTCCTCGAGGAAAAGAAGACAAGGATGAAATGAAATAACAATTCCAATGTGAGCCACTCCACTCAAAGGTTACCATGGATTGGAAGGAGATCACGGATACTAACAACGGCCACGTCAATATGACGAATTCACACAAAGGGTCAGGGTTAATCAAATGACCAAGAATGCAAGATTGATTAGGCAAAGCAGAATTGCAAAGGCTACAGGATTCCCTCCATCCTTCGTGGCCCCTGAATTAGTCATGGCTTGTCAGGAGGCGTATCAGCCCGACACAAGGACAATTATTGACAGAGAGGGTAACATTCTTGCTGACATGTCACCTGAAGGAATCACAAAAACTTTCCATATCCCCACTTTTAAAGAGATGGAAGTCCCCACCATAGAAGAATGTCGGGCAGCGTGGGATGACAATCCGGTAGGCTATAGAAGGTCAATAAATCAACATTGGCTTAAAGAAAATCAGGGCAGTGCTGCGAAGGTTCCTCAGGAACTCTTCCGCAGTGACTTTCATGAAGATTACCACGACTTGGTCATGATGCTAAGTAGGATCATGGGCCTCCCTATGGCCACCTTCTTTCAGGAATGGATGGTGTACTTCATCGAGCAGATCCTTCGGGGGATTGAGGACGTCACCACAAAGACTTCATTCTATTGGGGAGGAATCATAAGCAACTGCTTCCATGAGTAGTTCGTTGATGTAAAGAAGAGCTCCAAGTTCTATATGACTTCCTACCTCGTCTATTCCTTGGCAGATCAGAGACAGTACAACGGGTTGTTTGTGGCACCCAATCAGGAGTAGAGGTGAAGACTCAAGGCCTATGATAGGTACCCATAGCTCCAGTACAGAAACTTCAAGAGGGAGTATTGCAGAGTGAATGATGCCTTCATCGGCCATATTATTAGAATGATTGCTAGAGATTTCGAAAGGAGGGTCTCCCACAGTGCCAGGGCATTTTTGAAGTAGTATGCCTTCCTCTTCATTCAATACCCAAAGTTCACATACATCTGTGCCTAGGGCTTTACTTCAAAAGATCAAACAGGTTTCCTCAATACCCCAATGACTGAATCATCCTATTGGAGCTTTTTCCGTAGCTCTAGCACATACAGGCGATCTTCAGTAACAAACACATAGCAGGGATCTCCTATCCCATGACTCTTGGCCAGGGCATGTATAGACTGCAAACTTCCCAGTGTGCTGGTAACTCCGAGAAGGAACTAAAAGATTACCATTTTCACCTACACACTGCTCGCCCACGGATAGACCAATATGGCCACATAAGAAAGGCGCTAGGGCCGGGGTTTGCTCATCTCCACCACATCGAGGATTTTTGGGCAGACTGCCAAGATGATAAGGAGGTACGGGCAAGTAATTATATGCGCATGACTGCGTATTTCATAAGAAAGGTGCAACCTTTCCCCATACCAGACCAGGTCGAGGAAGACGAGAGCACCCTAATGCACCCCAGGTACCCTGTAATCGCCAATTTTCCAATATCGACAATTGACTGGGATGAGCAGGAGGTCGATGACCTCGACATTATAACTAAGCCAATCTTGGCCCGCACCAAAGAATGGGTTGATGCGCAAGTAGCTCAATTAAAGCAGCAAGGGGTAATTTTAACTTATGAAGGGTTGAAAAGTGAGCCAAGTGCCATAGAGGATGCCGCTGCCGCCGCTTCGACCGGCAGGACCTCTAGGTCTCCCCTGGTGACCAGATCCAAGAAGAGGAAAGAGACAGAAACAGAATAGTCTCCTGACCCCAAGTTCTATGCAAGGAAAGAAGCGGGGGGCTCACCCTCCAAAAGGTTCAAACGAACAGGGGGCACCACGGAACAACGCTTAACCCAAGAGGAGGAAGTGAAGGATATAGGTCAATTGGAGCCTCTCTTGGCTCTCCCTGCCCCTGTCATTGCACCACCTACCTCCCTAGCTATGATCGCCACATCCCCGCCAGTGGTGGACATCTCTGTCCATCTTGCCCCTTCACCTCCGGCCGAGTCTGTGATAATTATCGACTCTTCTTCTGCCATTACTACTCCCCCTTCCTCCGCTGCCATGTCACTGACCACATCGCTCCCTCTGGCAATAGTAACAACACCTATTCCCACTTCCATCATGCCTGAGGCTCTCTCGAGACATATGCAGAATCTTCCCCCTTAGCTCTCCCAGATCCTAATGGATCCCACTCTTCAAGTAGCCCTTGCACAAGTCCTCGCTACTGCTCAGCCTTCACAACCGCTGACAGGGCCACCGGCTATGGAAGCCACCATGCTAATCTCTAACCTGGAGTGGGAGGAATGAGAGTGGGAGGCCTCGAAGCCCTTCGAGGAGGAGGCTGATGAATACCATGAGCACCTAGAGTACGAACACCAAACCATCGACAGAGTGGCTTATGAGGAAGGAATGGGCTCTTCCGAGAGTGGGGACGAGGAAGATAGCACCAGTGGTAAGTTAATCGTGCAAACCTCTGACGATGATCTTGAGGAAGAGCTGGCCCGGCAGCTGAAGGACACTGAGGCAGGAGCAGAAAGGTCACCCCATGACAAAGAAGGACAGCCACCAGGAGATAGTCGAAGAGAAGATTTACCTAAGAATGGAACCCAAGTTGTCAAGGGCCTCGAGGTCAAGCAATCCAAGGAACTTGTGCACGAAGTGTAGCATGCTAAGGAAAAGAAAGAAGAGGAGACTGCAGGAAAAGAGAGTCTCGTGCAGCAACTATCTACCAGGCTTCCTATCAAGTGCCTCGTGTTCATCCAAGACTCCAATGAAGAATAAGGGGATGCAACCAAAAGGGGAGGGAAGGCCTCGAATGATAAAGAAATGGAGGCTTTGACTGAGAGAGGTGAGGGTGATCATGGATCACCTAAGGGTAAGTCCGTTGTGCCAGAGTGGTTAGAAAAATAGCTTGAGAGAAGAACTCCCGTACTAAAGGACCCAAGGGAAAAACTAGAAGCCATCTTAGCCCAAGCTCAGATTACAACGAAGAAGGAAAAGAAGCTTAAGATCCGATCCAAGGTAAGGATGGATGTTTCTGGGTCTCGAACTGTGCAAATAGCCACACCTGTGGTAGGTCAGGAAGGGATGACTTATAGCATCTCCACCCTGGATCTAGGAACCGCCACCAGAGAACAAAAGGTGGGGTACCTTGAAGAGTCGGTGGCCATAGTGGTACACTTGATAAGGGAGGACAAGATCTCGAAGGATGAGCTCAAGGCACAGGTGGCAGCTTTAAAATATTATATCCAACAGTGGTCATCAGTGGATGACCTGCCTACCACATCCAAAGCCACACCCCAGCTGCTATCCAAAGAGAAGATTGATAAGATGGAAAGGAGAAAGAACTTGGAGAAGATGATGGAGGGTTGGTTCCGACAGGTCTTTTGCATTGGAGACATGGGAATTAGCTGGGCTGTTTGAACATCCAACAAGTTCTTAGACCTATAGCAATCCTTGGAGGGCACCAATAAGCTATGCACTGACTTCCCCGCCACATACGACTCCACCTTTCCAAAGACTGAAGCTATCCTTCAATTTCCAAAAGCCACGTGGGAAGAGGAGCTTGCGTTTAAGAAGGACGATCACTGGCTAATGGATGTATGGTGGTGGGACTTTGGCAATAGGAAGGAAAGGTTTGAGCAAATAATGAGCAAGGTGGATCCAGATATAGAATGGATAAAGGAAAGTAGGGCAGAATGCACTCATTATCTCAAGATGATGACAGAATATGATATGCCCGTAGTATAGATGGATCCAAAAAAGGTGAAGCCCTACTTCTAAAAGAAGATGGAGGATGGGATGTCTAGTGAGATCACGGTGGAATTCATGAGCTTTGCTGCCTATGCCTTTGATCAGTCAGAGCTATTCCGAGACCAGGGCACAAAGTATGATGAGGATTGGAAGAGGCTGGAAGATAACGTGAAGGAGTGGAGCTACCAAGTGCTAAGGTATGAGATTATTGAAGTGGACAAGCTCCGGGTGGTCATCCTCAAGTTCATAGAATATGCAACATCCAAGAAGCAAGAGGACAACCCTGCTGATAATGAAGAGCTCCCTAAAGAGTAGCTACAGTAAAACAACAATCAACTAAAGGACAAATGTGCTACAGTGCCGTTAGTAGAGGACAAAGTAGGGAAAATGAAAAAATGTAATTTTAAATTGTGATATATTGGGGGTGGGTGAAACCCTATTTTGTAATGAATCTTGGCCACACAATGAGAATTAATCTTGGCCATTCATTTGAATTTTTGGGCACTATAAATAGAGCTCTCCTCTCATTTGCAAAGGGAGTTGAGTTGTTGTAAAGACATGCTACAGAAATTTATAAGGAAAAGACATTGATGGTGTATTTTTAAGTTTCTCACATGTTGCTTGATTCAATCTCCATTGTTAGATGTTTAACTTAGGTTTTATTATTGTTCTAGTTAACTATTTTCTTGCTTTGGTAGATTTTAGGAATGCTGTCCTGTGATCATGAAAATTCCTGCTGTGTAGATGACTTCTTAGTCCATACTTTTTGTTGTTTGTTGATGGTAGATAGCTGTGTAAAGTTAGTCTGGGCTTGAATTCAAAGCTGCTCCAAAACTTTTATCTTTGTTCATGCATGCACATGGTGAATGAAAGACAAAACATTTGCAGACCTTAGAAGATAGCACAAGTTCCATGATACTGTGAGATTTCTAGTTAAGTGGAATATTGTTTCAGGAAGCTGTCCATTGCAGGAACTCCATCATCACTGTTCACAATTAGTTGCAAGTCTAGGAACTCTCTCTCTCCCCTGCCCTTTTTCTTTTTTTTTAATGAGTGACCTATGCTAAGGTTCATTGCACATTGTAAAGCTAAATCCAATGAGAAAATGGAGTTCAAGACTGTTGTTTGAACCTACAGCAAACACATAGTAACTTGTCCATCTTAAGAACCCCATTTGTAGATCCAACTTCCCTTGCTTGTGATCCATCCATAAGTCCGCCTTGTGATTCCAAAAATCACATCAAACAACTGAGATATTCCAAGCACTGTCAAGACCTGACATTAGAGACCTTGGGATAGTGTTCTGCAATTTGATTGTGGAATATTGTCTTTCAAGAGAGGTAGTGCACCTATGCACTGCCTATGTTGAGAGGTGCACAAAAAACACATCAACACCACTGTGTGAAGATTCCCTCTTTCTCTTTCAGATGAACAACTCCATCTATTTTGTCTTCATAAACAAGGGGTATGCTACTTGTGACCTTTAAAATGTTTACATTTGCATCTCTCGTTCCTTTCAAGTTGACTCCATGTACAATAGATAGGGAGTGAATCCGCCCAATGCCCACAACATCACCATCAAATAGATCCAACACCCTAACTTTATCCCCTTTTTTGAGTTTATCAATACATTTTTGCAAAAAGAAAAAAAATAACACATTATATTACATAGGTAATGATTACCCTTGTTTGCATAGTAAAACAACCATTACTTAAATAGTACTTGCATGTGTGTGTTAAAATAATTACAATGATCAATCTAATTTACTAAAAAAGCAACACTCATAGCTGTGCTTACAATGTTACTATTAGCTTCATGTTAATCAGATACAAATACCACAAATATAAACACTACATTATCATGCACACATACCAGTCACATAAGGTTATGACAAAACTATTACACATAAAAAAGGTAGCTAATGGACAAAAAAAAAGAATGCAATATGAGAGCACTACTACTATTGTTGCAAGGTGAAGGTGAAATACATTGTGATGTACAAAAATAGTGGCTTTAAAGCTCTGAAACATAACCCCATGTAGTAAAAAATTGGGAAAAAATATGGAAAATATCAGATTTAAAAAAAAGGTAAAAAATTGTAGAACAAGAGATAAAAAATATTTTTTTGAAATTGAAAGGCATTTCCATAGCCTAGAGATATAAAGAGAAAATAAAATAAAGAGTTTAACTAATGAATTCTAAAAAATAGATTTTTGTAGTTTATATTCATATCTTTGATTACATTGCATTGCACATCTTTCAAACTCAAAGTATTACTTCACATTGCATAACTAATAACTAGATGTTGATGGAATTAATCAGTTGAATTGTAATATTCAGGATGGCTTCCAAGTGACAATGGCAGCCTAACGGCTATATTGTAGACAATGAAAAATTTCACCCACCTTGTGGCATAAATTCTCATCGAAACCAGAACTATGGCCATTGGGTTCCCACAAGTGATTAGAAAAGGTATCATGCAAATAGAGTAAATGCAAACAGAGCACATAGAAGATGATACCGATTTTCTCGACCTAACTGGGTGCCAGTTCTACTCCATAGGGTAAGATGATGATGGTGTTGTTAAGTATTGCGATGTTAAGGGCACATTAGGACCTTGGGTCCATTGATTGAAAGGATTCCATTGGCTGATGTTTTGGGGATTCTCTTATGTTTGGGATGCAGCCACTATATTACCTTGGTTAACAGGATTTGTGATTAAGGGATTGGTTTGATGTGGGTTGATGATGGATAGAAAAGATGTGTTTTGGGCAATTGTTGGGTTTGATGTATCAACAAGAGGATTGGATGAAGATGTTCCATGTTGCGTCAAAGATTGATTTTATGTGAGGGAATTTCCTTTCCCCTTTTGGGTCTACTTGTGATACTTTGTCCACACTACTTTGCAGGATGTTGGGCACACTTGTGGTACTCATGAGTATGGATGAAGATGGGTGTCCTTGATATGTTGAAGTTGTCATGGAGTAATGGAGTGTAAGTGGTTTATGTTGATGTAGAGGACTCTCAGGAATGGGTGGGATGCCAAACGTTGGTGTCCAAGTGGTAGTTTGAGGATGATCATTATCGAGGGTACCTACAAGTGTGTTGATTTCAAATGGAAGAGTATGACCAAAGTCTTTAGCAAGACTAGCTGCAATGCTAGGTGTTGGTGTTTGATTGAACCCTAGTGATGGAGTTGTTTGTATAGTGGATGAATTCAAGCTTTTTGTCAATGATTGTGCAACAAAAATGGGGAAATTGGAGCTACATTTTATAAGGCTTGATGTTCCATGATTTCTTCCCTAGTAAGTCCAAATGAGTTGTTCTTAACATCGTCTATCTCATATGGCCTTGATGGTGATGAAGGTTGTTGTGTTGGGGTAACATGACTTCTAAGATAAGGATTGGTATCACTTGAGGTAAATGTGACTTTGGTTTTCTCCATGATTCTCTTATGTTGTGATCTTGTCTTTACCATAAATTTTGGGTCACCTATGGGAGAGTTGAGTTGTGATTTGTTATGTTTGAACTCTCTAGTTGATTCAAATCTAGGTAGAAGGGATGCTCTAAGTCTTTTTGGAGCAACGATGGTAGTGGGAGATGAAAAGATGAATGATGTGGGGAGTGATCTTTACAAACGTTTTGGGACAACACTTTTGACTTAAGTTCGATGTTTTGATGTTTGGAAAAAAGGATGTTTATGAACTTGTGAATCTATAAGGTAGATTTGTGACCTTTAAGATAAATGAGTTCAAAGATGATAACTAACTTAATCAAATGGATGGAAAAGGATTCATTTCACATACAAAGTAGCTAAGTTGGGTTTTGGGTTGATTGATGTCTAAGTCAAAAGGTGTTAGTGTGTTCGAAATTTTGCAAAGTTTGGGTGAAGTGAAATTTGGATTTTGATGAAGGGATGGATGAAATGTTTGACCCAATGTTGACCTAGAGTGAACCTTTTTTTTCAAAGATCAAGGTGGTGAGAAACATGCTAGACCTTTTAAAGTTTTCAAATACTATGACCAATGTTTGATTTAAATGAGGGGCTCATATTGAGCATACATGTCTGGATTGTTCAGCAAAATAAGTCTATAAAACCTTGTTGCCAACTTGTTCCTGTTGCAGTACTATTTTAGGATACATTTTCTAATGTATTGAACTATGATGTCTAAGTTTGAAGTAGCAACATGTAGAATTTCTTTTGGGGATTTTTATTTTGTCTGAGATCATTTAGAGAAGTTCAAAATAATGGAAAAGACCAACATTTTGACTTTCAAAGAAGGCATATGATTCAGGATTATTCCTTGAAGCATGCATATAGAAGTTCCTTGTCAATCTAGTCCTATTTTGATAAAGTTCCTTAAGTTTCTTTTTTATAGCTTTTGGACTATGATGCCTAAGTTTGAAGTGATGAGATGTAGACCTTCTCTTGGGAATTTTGATTTTGTGTGAGATCATTTAGAGAACTTCATGTTTATAGAAGAAAAGAGGATATTTATTGCCATGCGAGGGGTGGTAATATGGGCCTTCTAGTCATAATATCAGCTTGTTCCTCTTCTTCATCTATAATTTATGTTGTGTTTCTCCACTAGGTTGGTGTTTCCTTTGTTTCAAAAGTGAATCTTCTCAAACTACTAATTATATCAGTTTGTTATCCTTCAATAATTTCAAAGTTTGGTTGAATGATAGCAGACGTAAGGTCGAGTTGTTTAACTAGCGCAATCAGATGCCAAATGGTCATGTGGGGTTCAATTTTTCAAGTTATATTGCTTAAATTAGTTTCTTTTTACCAAAAGCACTTGTCTTTCTTAAGTTTAAACTAAATGTCTATGTCAAAAACATCATCAATTCCACAAAGTCCATTTTGTGAAAAGGATGAAGTTAAGGGCATAGTTACCTAGGTTAACTTTGGGAAGTATGGATTGAGATGTAAACCAATATATTTAGAAGTCCCTAAGAATAAATTCTTGGGACAAGCATCAATATCAAGGTTTTGTCAAAGGGTATGCATACTTAGACCAGAGGGTTTGAAATTTTGAAAAGAATTGTTGATGTTTGTTTTCAATTGTTTTGGAACCTAGCAAGTGTTAAATTGACTCTCAAACATTTACAATCCTACATAGATTAGGTATGTATTTTTCGGTAGGCCTACCAACCATCATAAGAGATGATTAATCCAAGAAGATGAAATGGAAAAATAGGCTATGTCAAGGAAATGTAACGTCTAGACATGCCAAGCAAGGGAGTCCATTCCCCATTTGATTTATGCCTCAATAAAAAAAAACATGGTAAGTAACTTCTGGGAATGGTGCTACTCCCATGCACTATCTTGAAATACGTTTCAGAATTGGACTTGGTTAGCCACTACAACAAGGTTTTTAGTGACCATATCTAGGATAGATTGGTGCCATACACACAATGTTTCACTCAATTAAGAGGCCTCCCAACCCTTAGAAAAATCTAAGGGTTTTAATGCATCACGAGGATGCTAGGGGATACTTTCGTTGGTATGGGACAACCACAACCAACTGGTTAGTGACTTTTGTCACTCCAAGTTATTTATATAGCGAGCTAGATAGAAAGCACCGCTTGGGTCGTTCCCTCCAAAAAGTTGGGAGACATGCCCTCTAAAGGTTACACATGTTTGAAGCATAAAATTCTTTTCATCACCCAAGATTTCCAAAAGGTGCGAAGGGAGAGGATAAACGCTTCCAAGCAATAAAAATATTCTTGTGTACATTTCTCTTCAAGTAAGATCACATGAAGCACAAGGGGATTGGATACACATAATAAGTATATTTGGACAAGTCAAACACATGTTTTTTTTAATCCATCATAGCAAAGTGAATTCATTTTAAGCACAAAACGAAGTGTGGAAGTTGTTTTATTCAATTTTAATCCAACAAGAAAAATGATGCGAGGGTTCAATTTTAGCCAATTTGAACGTTCGTTTTAAAACCCAATTGAAAGCTAGTTTGGTCCTAAAGTGTGAAATAAAAAGCATCATAAATGGGTTATAATTTCCCCAAAAGTGTCGAAACACTTGTTACAATTATAAGATTTAATGACAAGAATGCTTCTTCACTTCAAATTTGATCATCCAACCCATAAAACCCAGTTAGCCTAAAAACTAGAACAAAAAGTCAGACACATGTTAGAGGTCAGATAAAGCAAAAAAATTCAAAAAAATGTCAAAAAAATAGTTTTGTCTTGTGTACGAATAATTCATGATGCTGAAATCAATTACGTCGCTGAAATTCATCAATAGCGTCACTGTATTGGATGTGCGTCGCTAAATTGAAAAATTGATAGTGACCCTCTACAGAAAAGAGTGAATTCAAATGCATCACCAAATCGATAGTGTCACTAAAATTCAATTCATTCTGTGTTAAAAAATGACATTAGCGACACTAAATTAAAATGTGGTGATGAAATTAATTATGCGTTGCTATTTTAATTATGTGTTGCCAAATTGAAAACTCAAGTGTGTTGTTGTATAGCAACACATCATCGAATGCGTCATTGGATAATCAATAGCACTGTTGTACCTATGAACGCAAGGAAAACAAAGATTTGACAAGAAATTTGTCAGTTTAGTTAGTTCAAGCCCTCCTTCTAGCACCAAAATGTGACTGATAGATTAGTATGGGTTGACTACACTTGATCCATGAGGATATGAAGCATATTCAAGCCACTAAACATCAATCCCAATAAGATCAATCAACAAAACTAAACTAGGAATACATTAAAACTTAACATATTAAGCTACGCAAGCTTTAGAAATACCTATTCTAATCCATTGAAACTTATCCTATGGGGGGAGTGGTGTCGCATTGATGTGGAATGGCAACCCTTTCCCAATCCCATGGATAAATGAGTCTGTTTGGATCGATTCTATTGAAGAAAATCGATGAAAATGATGATAGATGTGTGATTAAACATGATTTAAATGCTAAACTAACATGATGCAAGCTATTTTAACATGATTTATGCTAAGATGATCTAGATGTGTGAATGAAAAGCTAATCTAAATGGATTTTAAGCTAAAAATATTGAAACCCTAATTAACAAATAAGCTAAATGTATGTATCTATGTTATCATGGAATCCATTAATGGAAGCTAAGCTAATATGCAAGTAAATAAAGCTAAAAAGATGCTAAATGTGAGTGCAAGTGAGAGTGATTTTAACAACATAAGTTTGATGTTAAAATATGGATCCATTTGTCTCCAAATAGTGACCTATTTATAGGAGGACAAATGAGAAATGAAGGGTTGCAATCAAAAAGGTTAATCAGTGGTCAAGGATGGAGGAAGTTGGAGGCATGGATCTTGGATTCTCATCAAGGGGTGAGATTTAATCAAGGGTTCACCTTTATCTCAACAAACACACTTTCAAAAGCTTTCCCAAAAGTTTGTTGAGAGTTTGTTTCAAAAAGGAATATTCCCCTTTTTCAAATGAGTGAAGAAAGAGAAAATTCTTTGGAATATTCTCATGGGTGAGGGAAATAGATATTTAGAAAATTAAAACAAAGTTTTAATGTAAAAAAGGGGTAGGAATATTCCTTTTGGAGGAATGTGCAAAGGAGGAATATCCCCTTGGAATATTCCCTTGCAAGTGGGGGGATTAGATTTATTGGTAATTGATAAAAAAAAATTGGTACGTAAATGTTATATTTATATTAATATAAAATAAGTTGTAGTACAATTTAGATCCATGGGCCAGATACAAACTTTTTCCCAAGCTCAAAAGAAAAAGAAACCACCATACAAGCCCCTATCACAACCTACAGGACGAGTCCACCTACCTAGTACATGAAGTTAAGACCAAAGCCAAGCATTACAATGCAAGTTTAGTCAAAATGAACCAAAACAAACCATATGACGCCTTGGAAAAACATCACTGCTCCTGTCCAATGCTGTTGTATACAGCCATGGAAAAACATTGCCAATCCAGTCCAACATCACTGTATGTCCCATCTGACATAGAAACACATGGCCCAAAGCTCTGCCAAGTTGTCGTGGAAGGTAGATTTCCACTTCAAATGAAGATTTGAGTAGATGTCAAGCCATCCACCCCCTAGTTTTCCAACCTGTCCACCTCCCCATTGGCCTCCCTATAAACATGTTTCACCATATACTCACTCAAACCTTTTGTTAGGCACAACACACTTCGCCAATTAAAGCTTGCAATCTCCAATCAACCATTTTTCCTGATTTCAAAGCCTGAATTACCACCATTGAATCGCCTTCGATCTCTACCTTCTTTAGATGCAACTCCTTACACAGTCATAGTCCTTCGATCAAAGCTCTATGTTCAACAACTGTATTGGTACCATATGGTAGTGACACCACTCTCTTCACCACAGTCTCCCCTTTGTCATCCCTGATGCAACACCCCACCCCAGAAGCCCCAGGGTTTCCCCTAGAGGCACTGTTAAAATTTAGCTTATGCCACCCAATCAACGGGGGCAGCTATACCACCTACTTTTTGTCCACCTTCATTGGTTTTGATTTAGATTCACTTGGCTTTGGGAATTGTAGCCCATACTAGGCCTTGGGCATTCTGGCATCCCACTCCATGAAGACAACATCTTCAAGATCCTTTTGCACCACTGTACAGTTTACCACCTCCACTATAGCCGCCTCAAGTTTGTTTACAAAAGCAGGTAAATATTTTTCCTTGTCGATGAATATTGATGGGGTAATTGCAATCCTCATCATTTAATTTATCAATCCAAGGTGGTGTCCATGGCTGTATGCAAGAGAGAAAGTAGAAAAATTGTTTGATAGTCAATTCTACTTGCAAAAATAAATCCTATTTGCATGAAAGTAAAGTTACATGAAAGGGAACTAATCTTAAATCCTATTTGCATGAAAGAGAACTAATCTAAGGAACACTTGCATGAATTGAAAAGACTAAACTACTTCAAAATTACTAGAAATGAAAAGCTTTCTTGAATTCAAATTTACTGTAGAAAGTTGGAAATACATTGCTGGAAATGAAACTAAAACTATCCTATTTCCTCAGGTTGAAACAAGCCTTTCTAATCCCCTCCTTTTGATCAAATGATTACATTGTATTTATAGACTTCATATTCTATATCTATCCAACCAATCCACTAACAATTTGGATCCAAGATCCTATTTTTGAGGGGTTGTTTACAAAACTTTAAGAAAATTGAAGTTGTTGTCCTCCATCACGCCACTTTTATCTGTCATTTTTTGACACGTATTGCTCCTTCATTGCTACAAATCACACCAAATTATCAAAAGGGTTTTTAGATATTCAAATATGCTTTCTAGATCATTTTGAATTTTTTAGTTTCATTGAGAAAGAGGGAGATATCACTGTTTTACTGAGACTGCGTTTTTCACAATTTTTGCGCACTTGATTTTTACGAAGTCTTCAAGTGTTGAACGTGAATGAAGGAATTATTCTTAAGTTCAATAAAAAAATTCATTGATCTTTAGTATGAATAACATGTTATAATCATGCAACAAAAATTGATTGATGTGGTAACTTGATTTATCTTTGGTGGAAGAAGGAAGCATGAAATTTAATAACTGTGAGAGATCTTTGAACTCAACATGAAACAATACTCATCCCATTAATTTAGGAATGATTGATGCTCCATGATTTTGCATGAATGTAGGAGTGTGCTGGAAGTCTTCTCAATCTTCTCATTACTTCTTCAAATCCTTCTAAAGCTTTCAATAGTTAACTGCTTCAAGTGTATAGCGCTCTCTGCTGCAAGTGTCTATGAAGCTCCTTCTTACCATGAGTTATGTAATAACTCATTTATCTGCATTATATTATCTTAAAAACTTCATGGAGACATATTAGAGGCAATTTGGATCACATTTAATTACTAAAATAAATCAAACATTTACTTTATATTCTACTTTAAACAAGCTAAAGAACTTTCAATCATTACTCAAATCCACTTTAACACTAATGCATTAAGAATAAATAGATGATTTTCTTTGATAGAATATGAGACAATTTCTGGTCTCATCAAATATGGACTACAATTCCTCTCCTTCCATAGCTCTCAAAAAATCAGAGAGGAGATGACAACCCATATATCACTATATACTGTTCTTTTTAGAACCAGATAGGCCTTGAAGAGAGCCAAAACATTGTTTGGTAGAGCACCACTCCAACCAAGTCTTGCACACAACCATTTACAAAAAGCCTTTGCAAAAGGGCATCCCACAAATAGATGGTTGATGTCTTCTTCTTCCTTACAACACATAAACACCAAGATGGACCTTAGTAACCCATCTTCTTAAAATTGTCTACCGTTAGAACCTTGTTCTGCAAAGCCGCCCACGCATAGAAGCTTGCTTTTGGAAGACATGCCTTATCCCAACACAACTGCAGAGGAAACATTGAATCCACTTCATCCATAGATTGCAACTTGTAGCCATCTTTGGACAGGTACTACCTAGATACTGAGCCAGCCCATAGAAGTTTTTCCACCCCCGCATGTATAGAAATCACTCTTGACTCCACCTCCAAATGCAAAATAGCTGCTTCCTCCACATAGATTGGCCCCATCTCAAAGGGCCTCCACACAAAAATAGAACCACCATCCTCAATTACCTCCATCATATAATCTTGCACATAGCTTCCCCATTCCCTCTACAGAACTTTTCTGGCATGAGTCAGTTCCTGAATATCGACGAGCTTCAAGTGCTCACCCCATGAGTCCTCCCAAAACCTTGTCGACCTCCCATCATGGACATCCCAAGAAAGTCATTCCTAAATGAGTGGAAGGAGGGCTCGCATAAAATTCCAAATCCTCAAACCTCTTGGAAGTTCCTTAGTGATCAGAATGCTAGAAGCATCATCATCAACCATGTACTTACTTCACAGAATCTTGGCCCATTTTGCATCGCACTGAGTGTACATGTTGCAAATCAGCTTTGCCCCCAAAGCTTTGTTTTTTTAGTAGATTTCTAATACCCACTCCTCATTTTTCTTTTGATTTTCAAATCTTGTCCTAGGCAATGAGAGGATACTTCTTCTTCTCTAAGGTGCCTTGCCAAAGATAGCTTCACATGCTATTGTTGATTTTTACAACCTTTTCTGCTAGCAAAGCTAGGAAGGACATTAAGTATATTGGAAAAGTAGAAATAACATCCTTCAACTTGAAAATCCTCCTAGCCATAGACAACCAATGGCCTCCCTAGGAATCCAAATGACTTCTAACTCGATCTTGCAAAGGATCCCAAATTTTACCAGTTCTTGCCCCTTTCTCCAGAGGAAGGTTGAGATAAGTCATTGGCAGCTTCCCAATATTAAAATTTAGAATTGATGCCACCTCTTTGGAAATCCTGACATCTGTATTTATAAAGAAAATGTTAGACTTTTCTTCATTTACACATTGACCAGAGGCAATCACATAATTGGATAGAATCCTTTTGAAACCCATAGCTTCCAATCTATGAGGATCCTTGAGCAGAAGAGTGTCATCAAAAAATTGTTGGTGCATAGCCTTAGGAATGCCACTTGTGATTTGTATGCCGAATAATTGACCAATAGAAGTAGCCCATGAGATAGACTTTCCCAAAGCTTCTGCCATTATGATGTATAGAAATGGGGACAGGGGATCCCCTTGTCACAGACCTTTGGAAACCTCAAAGAAGCCAACAGGTTTTCCATTCACCAAAACATAAAACCTAGGGGAGGAGATGCAACTGAAGACCCAGGTTATCCACTCATTCACAAAGCCAAACCTTTCCAGCATTTTACAAAGAAACTGCCAGTCCACCATATCATAAGATTTTTTGATGTCCAACTTCACCAACATTCCTTGATTTCTCCTAGTTTGGAGCAAGTGAATTGCCTCTTGAGCGACAATCACCCCATCAAGTATCGACCTCCCCGGCACAAAGCCTATCTGTTCCTCTGAAATGATTAGAGGGAGGGGTTTAAGCCTATTATCAATAACCTTTGCCATTTTTGTACAAATTATTACATAGCACAATAGGTCAGAATTTACCCAGTGACTGCGACTTTTCCTTCTATGGAATTAAAGCCAAGAATGTATTGTTTACCTCATTCAAGATCCTATTAGAAGCTCTAGCCTCTTCCACCACATCCACCACCTCAGTGTTGATGAAACTCCAAAATTTTCAAAAGAAGGATGTAGGAAAGCCGTCTGGGCTTGGCACCTTGTCAGGGTTAATCTGGAAGGTGACAACTCTTATCTCTTCAGCCGTGAATGGGGTAGTCAAGATCCAATTTTACTCATTAATTAACCTGGGAATGCCATCCAATAAAGTAGCATGTACTTTTATGTGAGAGCCTTCGTAGTTATTCAATAGTCTTTGAAGGTAGCCTTTTGCTTCCAAGGAGATTTCTTTTGCATCTTCCACTCTCGAGCCATCCTCAAGAGTTAAGCTTGAAATCTTGTTGGCCTCCCTCCAAACTCGTGTTGAGTTATGGAAATTTTTTGAGTTGCGATCACCTTCCTTTATCCAGAGTGCATGGGACTTTTGACACCAAAAGGATTCCTCTCTTTCCAAGATTTCCTCCTAATCTTTAAGCAACTCCTGCTCCTTCAAAAACAAATCCTCATTCATACCATTCATGACCACCTTCCCTTTAAGCTCTTCCAATTTACTTTTCCAGCACCACTTTTCTGCAAATACATCTCCAAAGTGATCCTTGTTCCATTGCTTTACCATTTGCTTGACCGACTTTAGCTTGCATACAACTTTGAAGATCTTATTCCCCACCTGCTGCACAACCCTCCAACATTCCTCCACTAGTTTCAGAAATGAATCATCTCGATACCACATTCTTTCAAACTTGAAAGGATTCTAAAAAGTCTTCTTATCCCCACAGATCTCCAATTTGATTGGCAGGTGGTTGGAACCAAAAAATAGGAAGATGCTTCCTTCTATGCAAAAAGGGAAATTTGATAGATCACCTTTGAACAAAAACTTGTCCAATTTTTTTGGAATATTGCTAAAGCCCAGCCTTCAATTTTTCCAAGTGAAAATTCCATTTCCCAATTTGATGTCCAACATGCTATTGCAGCTTACAAAATCTTCAAAATCACTTTGCAATTGCAGCTTTTTCCTTACCCCACCCAGCTTGTCGTCCAATTCTAGAATTGCATTGAAGTCCCCACCTAGGATATGAATGCAATCATTACTCCTTGACATGAAATTTTCTAGTTCCTCCCACACCCTCCACTTTTGGCTACATACTGAGGGGCCATAAACATTTATGATTGTCATGCCCAAGCCTATTTCCCAACACCTGACCTTGTTGGCTAGCCAGAAATTCCCTGACTCCACTTCTTCAAGGTGGATAGAATGGTACTTCCACATTGTGATTATCCCACCCGATGCCCCTACAACTTCCACCACAGAAAACTTCCAAGATTTGAAACTAAACTTTAAGACTTCCACCTTTGCTCTGCCTAACTTTGTTTCCTAAATGAGCATTAGATCTACCCCCGAACATTCTAGAAGGTACCTAGGAGGCACTTTTTGTTAGGGGCATTTAAGCCCCTAAAATTCTAGCTTAAGACCCTCATTGCACCCCAAGACGGGTAGCACCCTTCCCTGATCTCAAATGCATTGCAATTTTTTGTTGCCCAACAACCTCCCCTGCTTTTGTTTTCTTTTTCTCATTAGTCTTCCTCCCAACTTTCTTCTTGTTGCCACAATCAAGAGTCCTTTTTTCACAAGCTTTGGTTTGTAACCCTAATTTTCTTCTTATTTTCCTTCCCAATTGGGAGATCTCCCCTTCCTCCAATATCTCCCCCTCTAAACCTTCAATGCTAGCTTCCACCATCATTTGTTGTTCCACCAAATGAAGTCCAAGGACATAATCTTCCCCTCCTTCCCCAACATCATTGAACTCTTTGAATTCTAGTGGCACCATTTGAAGGTCATTATGAGCCTCTACCTTCGAGTTTGCATCCCTACCTTCCCATCCTTCCCCCAGCCTTTGAAAAGACTTCTCTTCCCCAATCAACCTTCTGAGCTCATTCCCTACTTCCAATATTGTCTCCCATTCTTGGAAAATATTGAATTTTGTGTCCAGAGTGAAGCATTGCCTCACCCAATCCCTTGAGGCTTCTGAAGGCCCTTTATATTCCACTATAGCCCATGCATCTTGTTGATTCACATCCTTAGTCTCTATTCTTACAACCACATATGACCTTCCACCTAAACAACCCCCAAGCTCCTTAACCATTTGTTGTGCTTCTCCATGTGTGTTACTCGATTGTGAGGATCCAACCTCCTGTTGAGCCATGCCTTTCCCCTTCGGATCTACCCTCCTTTTATTTTCCCAGCCTCCCCATATCCATTTCCTCCAAACTAACTTCTATCACTATGATAGTTCCCAAAGTACTTTTTGGTAGTACCTCTCACCGTTGTGAAATAACTCAACTTTGTCCCACAAAGTATTCCATGGCACTAGTTTGATGCAAATCCACATCCTTCCATCATTTCCAACTAAGAGTGCAACTTCATCTAATCCTAGGACAATACCCAAAGCCATCTTGATGTGCATTAGGGAATCCCTATACCAAAACACATCGGGAGATTCACCAGTTCCACCCATACTGCCATTCTATCTGGGGTAAAAGCAACCAGATCAAAGTTTTCATCTCAAGCTTTTAGATAAAATTTATTCCCTTCCATGGTTAGGTCCTTAGAGGCTAGAATCTCCCTTTTCATAGATCTCAAAGCACATATGACTAAAAAAAACTATTCTAGAGAAACACTAACCTTACCTTATCACCCCATCTTGCAGACCACCAGTCCTTCATCTTTGTTTTTGTGCAATTGTCCCCCCACCACTTCACGACTATCATGTTGTCTTCGAGTTTGAATCTCTAAGACTCCATTTTTTATAATGGAATGACCACAGAAGTATGCCTAGATTCCACATTTCCTATTTATTTTCCATGATCCCCTAATTCTGCTTGCACCATGCTAGGTTGTTCCCTTGGTTTCACCACATCATTCTGATTAGGATCCCCCATCGGTTCCTTTCTTGATTCTCCAAGATTTGGGGGGGCGAGATCCACATGCTTGAGTCTTTCCTCCTCCACTAAAGATACTCCCTCGAGCTTGCCTGATTCTACCTTTTCCCACCATACCCTTGTACCTGACCAGATCTGGGGCCTAATCGATCCATCATGTTCCTTTCCTTGTTTCCTTTGCCCATTAGTCTTATTGGTATCCATGGTAGAACTCTACCCTTGGTGAAGTCCCTAATATTTATCTTCGTAGGTTTTTGAAGCCTTTTTCTCCTTTGCTCGTTGCAATTATTCACCCTATCTGCATCCTCCCTAATGAAGCCATGCCTTGTTTGACAACCATTGCACTCCTAATTGAACCGATTGGCTCTCTCCCTTTGCAAACGATCTAGCCACTCCTTTTTTGCATTTTTTTCCCATCCTCATGCATTGTAGCGCTAGAAATCCTCACTCATGCACATATACGATGAGATGTCTTTCCAAAATAGCTGCACAAGCTCAAATATAAGAGATGGGTCATGTTAAGGCAAGAAAGACCCGATGATGGGGTATCGATGAGATCTCAAGCACCTTTGAGAATGGCACCATTCCCAATCCTATATGAGTCGATGTTGAGTGTTCATGCATATAGATAATAATCTCGTGACTGGAGATGGTCAATTGATGATTGAAATAGGCTCTCAGGTTATAAAGGTACACAATCCAGGAATGATTTTGATAGGGGCTAAACCAATATGCAATGTGATCTCTCAAGTTTTGGAAACTATGATGCCAACCCAATGAATGGGTCTGTAGGATGTGGACTCCTGAAAGTATCGTGATACCTCAAAAAGTTCTTTATTAGTAATTGATAATTAAAACAATGTTAATTATGCAATTTTTAGAAGAATTACATGATATTCATTAAATAAATGATTTAATGAAAAATGGGCAGAAGGTGAAGAAATTTAATTAAATAACTTAGGGTTATGTAATTAAATAAGAGGAATTTAGGGATTAAATTAAATAATTTTATTTATTTAATTTAATAAGACAAAATGTTAGCATGAAAGGGGAAATTAGCTTGATTAGATTAATTAGGCTAATAGATGAAAATGACATAATTAATTAAATAGCTAGGATAATTTAGTCAATTAAGTGAAAAGAGGATGGGTTTGAGGATGAAACGGTGTTAGTATACCTGATTCGAGTGCATGATATCATTCATGACATTTTTAAGTGTCTACACTAACCTGCAGTAAAACTGGCATAATTTTCAAAGTACTCATTGGATTTTCAAGTTTTTGTAGGTGTTGCAAAGCTACTTCTAATGTGAATGTTGTGGATCATACCATTTATTCATATCAAAAATAAAAAAATATGTATAATTAGTTAAAATGAATGTTTCAATTTCAAACCTTGATTTTTTATAATTTCATAAAAGTTCATAAAATTTCCAAAAAAATCTTTTAATGGTGTAATTATTTTTTGTTTTGAATCCAGTTTTTGAGTGCTTTCACTAATCATTTTGTGCAATACCTTTTTCAAGAGTTAAAGGAAAAATTAAACTTCTAACAAAATTGGTTTTGTAGCACGTTGTCAAAGTCATTACTTAGACTACTAATCTAATTGCTACAAGACATTGTCAAAGGCTTATTATGAACTACTAATTAGTGTGTTGTAGGTTCGTATGTCAAATATTTTAATTGAAACTTGATGTTCATTTGTTGAAGACTAGAAATTCAATCTACTAATGGTGGTTTTGCAGGGCTTTCATTAATTAGATCTCTTTTTTAAGTGTCTATTTGCACATAGATTAACTAGGGGGTTAATTAATCATTGTTTTTTGTGATTGTAAAGTGATAGGTGTATGCTCTCACCCTGGGAAAAATTCATGATCAAAGACAAACCCATCTCTTTTATGTTCTTAACCCCTTAGAGGGCTTGCCTCCCGATTTGTGAGAGGGAATGACCCAAGCAATACTTTCGTTTTGATCCGTTATAATACAAATAATTATGGTTGTGACAAAATTCATCAATCACCTGGTGTAGATGTATTATACCAATGGAAGTATCCCTTAGTATCCATGAGATGCGTAAAAACCATTTCTAAGGGTTGGGAGACCTCTTAAATGAGTGAACTACTGCATGTATAAACAACAGATTATCCCAAAACATTGACTAGAAACCACTTGTTGTAGAAGCCAAAAACCTTTTTTGCTTGCTAGTGTAGGAGTTTGGACCTCTAAAGCTGCCCTACACATACTATTTATGGTGGAGACAAAAATACCTTGGTTCATAAGATCTCTAGATCTTCAGGGTAACAGATTTGGTGTGCTCGTGCCATGGTGGGGGGAGCTAGTGTCATCAATATCTCTAGTTGTCTGCCTTGTATTTGTAAGGGAATCTAGGGGGCATCTTAGAGTAACCTCCAAGAATAGTAGTGCCTTTGGTACCTTTCATTTTGATTAGGTTGCCTCAAAGACATGTATAACTATGTCCTAAAGCGAAAACAAACACAGTTTATTTCCCACATTGATCCTTCTGAGAGAAGCACATGCAAATTCAACAGCATGCATTAACAGATTCTACAACAAGAACCAACAGACATGAAAGATGAGACAAAAACTAGAACAAACAGATTTACATGGGGAAAATCCTTTTAGATTAAAAACCCCACACTCTAAAGATCGAGCCATTGTATTATTTAGCAACAAACGGTTACAATACAATTTCAGGCTCAACCTTTTCAGAGATTACATCTTGTTCATTCTGGATACAACTGGTAGCAAACTCAACATGAGAGATCAACCATGGCATTCATTGTCAGGAGAGATTCCAGCAGCAAAACCCTGCCTCTCTCTTCCTCTTGCTTCGGCCTCATGGCCTCAGCCTTTCAGCCAACCACTCGGATCTCTCTCTTCTTCTCTTGTTCTCTCTGGCTCTCCTCGACTCTATTTTGTACATACATTGTCTTCAGAACATCTAATGCATACATATTGCATTCATTCCCAACAGGCTCTATGAATCAGTTCGTTTCCAACTGTCGAATCACAACGATCAAATCATCCAGCTCAACATCATAGATGTTTCCACTTCCTTGCATGGAAGATAATACATCTAAATCACACCACGTAGGAAAATCTTCACTCAGTCAAGGGCATTCAACTTGTGTCGCATGTCGGTGAGACACTAACTGTGTCTCCCCGATGCCACAGAGCCCATATCGTCTTTATCGCCAAGAGTCTTCACTATCAAAAAGACGTTACACCGAGTCCAGAAAGCTATCACTCAGACTTCCCCTTGTCGCCAAGACATCTTACCGAAGTTCCCAAGTCACATCGACCTCAGCATTCTCATCGGCGAGACAATCGCCATTTGATGAGACATCATATTGATGTTCAAAGGTTACTCCAAAATGTCCAATAGTCGGCAAAACTATCGTCATTTGTTGATAGATTACATGGAGCCCTAAAGTCATATCGAACACCAAGTAGTCACCAAGAGTCATACCGACATCAGGATTCCCATTGACAAGACTATCGCTCTTCGCCAAGACTTCATAATGAGCTCTTCATGTTATACCAAAACACCAGTCGGCAAGACATATCACTTTTGCTGAGACATTACTCTGAAGTCTTCAAGTCACATTGAAGTGTTCATCAATCGGCAAGACATACCGCTATCGCCAAGACGTTACAGCCTATCGACAAGAGTTTTCGTTATCGACAAGACTTCTTACCAAGACTTCCAAGTTACCCCAATGACTCCAAGTGAAAGCTATCGGCAAGACTTCGGCTATCACTGAGACATCATACCAAAACAAGCCTTTCAGCCAAGGGTCTCCCCGACACTGCTTGTCGCTTAGAGTCTTACTGAACCCTTCGTTACCTATCAACAAGACATCACCCTATCATCAAGACTTCATCCTGAAACACATGAGTTACACTGACGACCATAGGTGTAAAACTATCGGCAAGACATCCCTTGTTGATATGAGACATACCGATTGTCCAAGACTCTCCCCGACACCGCTTGTCGCCCAGAGTCACCCGATATCCAATAGACACAAAATGTATACCTGTCGGCGAGACTTACCGCTATCGATGAGACATCACACCAAAGCAAGCCTTTTGGCCAAGGGTCTCCCCAAAAACATTAGTCACCAAGAGTCTCCCCGACATCCGCTAGGAACCAAACCTGTCGCCAAGACATCATGCCGATAGGAGCAACTCATGCTGATTACCACATTGGCCAAATAGACCAAAGGTCACGCCAATATCGGAAAGACTTCCTATCATCACCGAGACATCATTCCAATAGTCCAAGGTTACACCGAAGGTTTCATATGCCGATTGCCAAGACATTCAGAAGGTCGCAGCAACAGTTCAAGATCTACTAGTAGGTCGGCCAGACATCTCACCAGTCTCACCAAAATTGCTCACAAGAAGTTTCAGCCTGTGGGATTGAGGCACACAATTCCAACAATCTCCCACTTGATGAAGATCACATAGGAACCTCCAAAGCAACCAGAAACAAAGATAAGTAACACTAGTTAGAACAACAATTAGAATGACTGCTTCCATCCAACTGATAAACCCACACGATTGAAAATAGCACTCACAGCTCGTGCTATTCCATCCAATCTCACATACCTTTAAGGTATCAGTATTAGTAAACTCATGCCAAAGCATAATCAACTCATTAACAACAAATACAAGCTCCAAGTGCCAACTAGTCAAAGAAGACAAGACACATACAAGAACTCCCACTGCCTGAGTAATCTAGATCTGAAAGATTAGAAGGCATCACAAGACTACCAATAACAACACATAGAACATGTAACCATGTAGTACCAAGGAAATATCCACAATGATATGCACACCCTACAACAAACTGCTACAAGAGACATTTCTCTCATCACAAATCATCATGGCCACTGAGAGAAACTCTACACATCATCTTCCTATAGAACATCCTTCTACATACACTTCTAGTAGCCAACTGTGTCAAGAATGATCTTCTTCATAACCCAAAAATGAAACCTTAACAACATCCATCCGTTCAATCACCAAGATCAAACCAATCTTTAAAAGACATGGATGTAAGCATCTCTAAGAAGATCAAGCTAGTTCATTCGCCATTTCAAGAAATCAACCCATACATTATCTCCTACCAATTCTCATCAGTAAACAGAAACTCAAGGAGATTAAAGAAACTGTACAACTTCCACTATGAATCCTCCAGAATCATTAAACAGTAATTCAAGATCCATATCATGAAAGTGAACTAAAAATACATCTAAAAGATATAATGAGCCAAAATACCTCTCAGATAAATTGCCAAGTAGACCAAGAGTGGGAATGAGAATACTCCTTTCAAGATATGCAAGTCATCATGACTAATCCAAGAGCAATCTCCTCATAGGTCTCTTATTGAACTCACATTCAACCAAGGTGTAGGATTCTCAGACTTTCTGCTGAAAAACTTCATCAAGAATACCAATCAACAACACTTCTCTCATAAGAGAAAAACAACCTCACCTTATTCTTCATGTATCCATGAGTACTAGCAACCGATCATCTTATGCTAAACTTCAGCTGCATTACTGCACTATCACAAAGTAACAAGCAAATAATCAAAGCACCCAATACACAAAGAATTACCAGACCACTGTCAAAGCTCCAATCATCTGAATTAGGAACTTATCATGACACCATGACCTACATATCCCCTAAAGAGATACCATGCTACAAGTGACTTCACCATTGTCTCAAGTACAATGCACAATGCCAAAACTCCAGTGCACAACCAAGAGTATACCATGACATAAAGCAAATAGACTCAAAACCAACATCACCTGTCAAGCACCACCAACACCTTAGCCAAGGACTCCAAGCGTCCTCCATGGTTCCAAGATGTTGCACATCTTCAAATAATGTCCATGCAAAAGTGAAAGAACCCTTCTGTAGCAACAAGATCTAAGGGCTTCCCCAAGAAACATTTGCAACACTAAAGAAGACCATTCACCACCATGTGATGAACCCACAGTCACTGCTAAAGCTCCCACTGAAACATGACACCCGAGCTCTCCAAGCATCATGACCACCTGCTTCAGGTTCCCATAACCGACTATTCAAGTACTCAAACAATATCCATCCTCTCATCTCAAAGCAATCACACCAATGCACAAGTGACCACAGACAAGGCTAGCTAACAAGTCTGCACCAACAATGAATCAACCTCGTGGATAAAGACAGTCCACATCCAAGTTATCTCACTGCAGCCAATGGGTAGCTAATCCACCAACCGCATAACTCGTAGATCACAAACATCAAACATGCAAACCCATCATCGTATTGGAAATTGCAACACTGAGATTTCAAAGAGAATACCATGTAGACAACATGACACAAACACCAGATCATACCACATTTGATTTGCCAATCATGTCCACAACAAGGACCATAATCAAGGAACCCACAAGCATCACCACAAGAATGTTGAGTGACAAATCACGTACCAACACTCCCATGCAGAGAAGAAAACACACCTCCTCAAACCATGCACAAAGCATGCATGCAGAACCGCAACTATCTCATCTAGCAACACCCCAAAAGTCAGGCTCTAGAAAATAGCTTAACAACAACTCCACATAACCACAGGTTTTGCTTAACCATGTAAAAGACCTACAAAACCACAGAGCCAAGCAAGTACAAATCATCCTTAAAAATAAAACAGCAGTTCAGGAAATCCAAGCCCCTTTCAGGCCAAATCTAAACCACCAACATGTACATGCATCCAAGAAAGAGAGAAAGGCTATTTCATAAGCTTGCAAATCAACTAATGATTAACTCCATAGCCTTTATGTATTCGAGGTTAATAGGAAACAATGCATTTCAACACCAGGAAACACCACCTACATAAGCACTCTCTTCCATGGTAGAGAAACAAAATAGGCTTCTCCATATCACCCTAGAGCCTGTCACACAGACACCCAATATGAAATCTTTACTGCTACACAGCCACAGAGTAATAAAATCAACCTCATACACCAAGGTTATACCACTACCAATCAGGAGACATAGATCAACTCCCTTTTCCATCTCCACCATCCTTCAAGCTGCGTGTTGTCTCTGAATATCACAAGACTTCCACTCACCAAAGGATCAATACAATAGTCCATTCCTCCAGTTTTCTTCCAACCCAACAAACTGAGAAATCTTCACAGGAGAAATACCCAGAACCAGCAACCAGAAGAAGGCTCTGATACCACTCGTAAGAGAATCTAGGGGGCATCTCAGAGTAACCTCCAAGAATAGTAGTGCCTTCGGTAACTTTCATTTCGATTAGGTTGCCTCAAAGACACGTACAACTATGTCCTAAAGCAAAAACAAACACAGTTTATTTCCCACATTGATCCTTCTGAGAGAAGCACATGTAAATTCAACAACATGCATTAACAGATTCTACAACAAGAACCAACAGACATGAAAGATTTGACAGAAACCAGAACAAACAGATTTACGTGGGGAAAATCCTTTCGGATAAAAAACCCCACACTCCAAAGATTGAGCCATTGTATTATTTAGCAACAAACAGTTACAATACAATTTCAGGCTCATAGCCTTTTCAGAGATTACATCTTATTCATTCTGGATACAACTGGTAGCAAACTCAACATGAGAGATCAACCATGGCATTCATGGTCAGGAGAGATTCCAGCAGCAAAACCCTGCCTCTCTCTTCCTCTTGCTTCGGCCTCATGGCCTCGGCCTTTCAACCAGCCACTCGGCTCTCTCTCTTCTTCTCTTGTTCTCTCTGGCTCTCCTCGACTCTATTCTGTACATACACTATCTTTAGAACATCCAATGCATACATATTGCATTCGTTCCCAACAGGCTCTATGAATCAGTTCATTTCCAACTGTCGGATCACAACGATCGAATCATCCAACTCAACATCGTAGATGTTTCCACTTCCTTGCATGGAAGATAATACCTCTAGATCACACCATGTAGGACAATCTTCACTCAGTCAAGGGTGTTCAACTTGTGTCGCATGTTCGTGAGACACTAACTGTGTCTCCCCGATGCCAGAGAGCCCATATCATCTTTATCGCCAAGAGTCTTCACTATCAGCAAGATGTTACACCGAGTCTACAAAGCTATCGCTCAGACTTCCCCTTATCACCAAGACATCTTATCGAAGTTCCCAAGCCACATCGACCTCATCATTCTCATCGGTGAGACAATCACCATTCGATGAGACATCATACCGATGTTCAAAGGTCACTCTAAAATGTTCAATAGTTGGCAAGACTATCATCATTCACTGAGAGATTACACCGAGCCCTCAAGTCATACCGAACACCAAGCAGTCACCAAGAGTCATATTGATATCAGGATTCCCATTGGCAAGACTATCCCTCTTCGCCAAGAATTCATAACGAGCTCTTCATGTTATATCGAAACACCAGTTAGCAAGACATCGCTTTTGCTGAGACGTTACTCCAAAGTCTTCAAGTCACATTGAAGTGTTCATCAGTCAACAAGACATACCGCTATTGCCAAGACATTACAGCCTATCGGCGAGAGTTTTCCTTATCGACAAGACTTCTTACCAAGACTTCCAAGTTACCCCGATGACTCCAAGTGAAAGCTATCAACAAGACTTTGGCTATTGTTGAGACATCATACCGAAACAAGCCTTTCGGCCAAGGGTCTCCCCGACACCGCTCGTCACTTAGAGTCTTACCGAACCCTTCGTTACCTATCGGAAAGACATCACCCTGTTGCCAAGACTTCATCCTGAAACACATGAGTTACACTGATGATCACAGGTGTAAAACTATTGGCAAGACATACCGACTGTCCAAGACTCTCCCCGACACCGCTTGTCGCCCAGAGTCATCTTGATATCCGATAGACACCAAATGTATACCCGTTAGCGAGACTTACCGCTATTGATGAGACATCACACCGAAGCAAGCCTTTCGGCCAAGGGTCTCCCCTAAAACATTAGTCACCAAGAGTCTCCCCGACATCCACTAGGAACCAAACCTGTCGGCCAAACATCTCCTAGTCGCCAAGACTTCATGTTGATAGGAGCAAGTCATGCCAATTACCACATCAACCATATAGACCAAAGGTCACGCTGATATCGGAAAGACTTCCTATCGTTTCTGAGACATCATTCTGACAATCCAAGGTTACGCCGAAGGTTTCAGATGTTGATCGCCAAGACATTCAGAAGGTCACAACGACAGTTCAGGATCTACTAGTAGGTCGGCCAGACATCTCACCAGTCTCACTAAAATTGCTCACAAGAAGTTTCAGCCTGTGGGATTGAGGCACACAATTCCAATAGTCTCAGTATATAGAGTAATCCAAGTAGGGACTCAACAAGTAGTATCCTCTTTCTAGCCTAGATTGTGCATGCTTATGAGTGTTTTCAAATTTGTTGAGACTAGTGAAAATTTTTGGGCTAATCTAGGCCCCCATTTAGACTTTTACTCTGATTTTGTATTAGTAATCTAAAACATTTTGTTTGCTATGTTTTGTGTGTGTGTTCAAAACAAACATTTTCAATCTCAATAAAACATCACACCTTGAATCTATAACATTTCAACCTTGAAAATCTCAAAAACTTGCTCAAAAATTCAAACAACACAAGCATCCACATGATCTCTTGCAAAACCAAAATCCTTAAGCGAAAATCCACATTCTGCTTTTTCAAACATAGGCATTGTAGTTCAAGGTTTACCAAAAAATGCATCTTGAAGAAAAATCACAATCGAGACATATTGTTAAGAAATTTTTATCAACGCCCTTTGAGGAATGAATCAAACTTACATGTTCAAAATGAGCCTAGCATTTAAATCTCTTGGGGCATCATTCTTCAGTTTTGATCTTTATTCCTTGCATATATAGATCATTCCACCCAGTCCTTGCATATTATGATCATTCTATTCAGTCATGTCCTCAGTCCTTGCATATCCATCATTAGTCAAACAAAAAATTTAGCTGACACTTAGGTTACTCTCCTTAGGTCTTGAATCAAACATTGGCTATTAATCACCCGTACCACTTGAGGTTCATCATCCTTGAGTTAGGGAATATATCATCATCTTTGAGTAGGGAAATCTTCTTGGATTTCATCATCTCCTACTTTAGCATACCCTCTCTCGATCACTTGTCCTTATGTCTATCCATCATAGCACAGGTAAAGCCTTGCATCACAATTATCTTCATACCTAGAGTTTCCTTGAGTTCTTGTATTTTTATCATATCAATCTTATCATTTGTAGAGTCATACCATTCCATTCCCTTATCTTATCTTAGAGTCATATCAGTTTGCATTCTATCATAATCTTGAGTCTCATACATTGTCTAGTCCTAGGTCAAAGATCAGAACAATTGCCTATGTCCTCTAAAACAAGAATAAGAATGTTTCAAGAAGAAGGAAACCCTTGGGGAAATGATTTTGATGGGGAAGATCACATTAGTCTTCACATTAGTGTTGCAACTAGTGAAAAAAATGAAACTGATAATGAATAAGTAACCTAATCTCATATAGAAGAAGTACTTCATGATCATAGATTCACTAAACTACTTAAAGAGGTGGTCAAACGTAATCTATAACAATACTTCAGGGCTCTTGCTGATGAAGGAGTCAAACTGCCTCATTATTTTGACATATCATTACTCACGATGAATGAAAAACATGAATCTAAGGAATCTAAGCAATACCCAAAAAAACAATGATGATAGAAACAAAGATCATAGACCCTTTTATTTACAACCTGGTTACAAGAGATCTTCAAAGACATCAAAACCTGCACCTACAAATAATCCTATTTTGGATGAGCTTAGGGAATTGAGACATGAATTGGATACTCTCAAAAATAGTAAAACATCATCCCATAATTTTTCCATTGAAGATATATGTCCTTATCCTTTTGATCCGAGCATACAAATTCCACCTTTTCCCAGTCACTGGGACATACCGAGACTTGATAAATATAGGGGAAAAGGAGATCCTAAAGATCACTTAAGAGAATTTTGTGCTGCTACCTTGAAATTCACAGTTGATGAGACATATATTATGAGATTATTCCCTCATAGTATGGGAGGATAAGCTATGGAATGGTTTTCACGATTACTCCTGACCATCAAATCTTTTCAAGAACTAGTTGATAAATTTTTCTCACATTATAGTTACAACTATGAACTTGAAGTGACCATGTCAAACCTTTTTAACACCAAGCAAAAGCAAAGAGAATCTTTTGTGTCATTTTTACAAAGATGGAGACATTTGACAAAATGAACATGCTTGGATTCCTTTGATGAAGTCATAGAAATGTATTTCGAATAAAAAAAACTCTCATTGATGATGTAGCTATTAAACTTAATAATGACAAAGATAAAAAAGTAGGCTTGAGCAATAAGTCACCTTTTTGGGTTAAGAACAAGAATGTGATCAATGATGGAGTTGTCGATGTGAAAATGACTAAAAAATCATCACCTATCTACAACCTTAAAGGTTCATCTTTAGACAAAGGAAAAGAAAAATAATGAAGCTTTCCTAAACGAAATTTTACACCATTGGGACAATCGCTTGAATCTGCATTAAAAGAAATCTTTGAAAATGATCTTATAATGCTACCTGAGATGAGAGAATATAATCCAAAAGTCAAATCCCCATGGTGGAATGATGATCACTTTTGTGATTATCATAGGCACAAAGTACATAAGACTAATTATAGTTGCAATAAAATTTGACATGCGATACAAGACCTTATTGATGATGGTAAGATAGTAGTTGATGAACACACTCCTTCTGGTAACTTTGATCACAAGATGTTTAAAAATCATTTCCATAAGAATGGAAAGTAGAAAGGAAAGGACCCTGAATCTTGTGATGGTGTAAACTATACTACTGCCAAGTATGACTATGTCATAAATAACATTGAAGTGAGGTTGATAATCATGTGAACACTTTCATTATAAAAGGAAAAGAACCTAATTGTAATGTTACTACCCATAGAGGCACATTTACCCTTAGAGGTCCTAATTCAAAATCCATTGCACAAGCTTCACAATACAACCTCATAGAGCATTTAGGTAAAATGCCCGCAAACATTTCCATACTTGAGCTGCTATGCCTATCTCTTGAGCATAAAGATATCTTAGATAAAGCACTTACTACTGCTATAATGCCTACAAATTTGCATGAAGATCAATTCCAAGCTATGGTGGGACACATCATCTCTCCTCACACTCTCACTTTTACTGAGAATGATGATTCTTCCATCTGACAACCACATAACGCACCTCTACACATTAAAGTCCTTGTCCATAAAGTTAAGATCAAGTGAGTTCTAATAGATGGAGGAGTAGGTCTTAATATTTGTGCTTAGAAATTAATCACAAAATTAGGGCTCTTTGAAAGTGTAGTTGATCCAAAGAAAAAGATTAACACAAAGGAATATGATGAAGAGGAATGCTCATTCAAAGGATCAATTACTTTACCAATCAAGGTTGGGCCTATGATAAAGGATGTGGTTTTCCAAGTCCTTGATCTCCCTCTGAACTATAACATCCTCCTTGGAAGACAATGGATTCATGCAATGCAATTGGTACCTTCTACATACCATCAATGCATTAAATTCCTGCACAATGGTGTCAAAATCACAATACTTGGAGATCCAAACCCTTTCATGTATTGCAATAATCTAAGCCTAAAATTGAAATCACAATCCCTAGCAATTGTGAAGCACTTAATTTTCAAGCATATGTTGATCCTGAGTCCTTAAAGGCATCCACCTCAAAATGCAATGAAGTTGAGATTAAAATGTACAAGTGAAAGAAAAAGGAGTAGGGGAATATACCTTGAATCGTGCTCTTTGCATTGGAAAGCTACCTTTATCTCCCCACACCTATGACAAGCCACAAATGCCTAAGAACACATCAAATATCAATACTACATTGCTTTGTAAATTAGCTACTTTCAAAAAATGGGGAGCCCTTTATGATGAAGCAGAAGAATCTGATCTCCTGAGATGGCTATACAAAGATGAGGATACAAAAAAAGAACAAACTGAAAAACTAGAGATAAAGATACTTATTGAATAGTATGACAAAGGATTTGATCTTATGAAAAAAATGGGATATGATGGTAAAAGTCTTCTAGGTTTACAAAAAACAAGGTATATTGGAATCAATACAACCTACTCGTATGCAAAAAGTCCCTAGTTTAGGATATGACGTGCATAAAGATAAGACCTTGAGTATTGTGTGTACTTCAAGTAAGGAAGTAGAGTCCTCTAATGCTACACACATAGATGAGGGAACTACCATTGATGTCTTCATTGAAATCTATGACTATGATAATTTCTTTACCCTTGAACTTGATCATAACACTTGTACCCTTGAATCGATTCAAAATCTTGACTCAAATCATGAGCCTTTACCCCTAGTTCACCCCCAACTCATTGATGGGGATCAAAAGGGACTGCCACAACTAGATGTGTTTCAAAATGATGAGGCAATCATAAAATTTATACGCCTTCCCTTCCTTCAACCATAGTTCTCTAGATTTCTACCTCCAATAAACTTCCTCACGTGCACTTAGCTCTTCCCATTTTGCTTGCAGCTTTCTCTGCTTATCAAAAGTTAAAGCATCCAAACCATTATGTACTATATGATCATCAAATTAGATAACTATTTAAAGACCACTTCTTTTTTCTGAAAATATTTTTAAAAACCTAAATATTCCATGTTTTAATATGTTCTTTTACATATTTCAGTTTTCTACAAAATTTGAACATTTTTGTACATTTTTGAAAAGTTGCACTTACCCACCATTGGTGTAAGAGGTAAAAAATGTGGGCGTCTGAACCACATATTTTCAAATTTAGAAGATGATTGATGGTTGGAAAAAGAAGCAACCCTTGAAATGTCCATTGAAATAACATAATGATCAGATCCTAGGAGAGTTAAAATTTCTAAAGTTAACACATGATCCCTAATAAACCAATTTGGAGTTGCGATAAACCTGTCCAAACGCTCTACAATTTGTAAAAAATTATGTCTATGATTTGTCCATGTATACTATCCTTTTGCAAGGAGAATATCTTTCAATGCATTGCTCAAAATGAAAGACTTAAAATCATCCATTGTCTTTTGAGGAGTCCATTTTCTCATTGGATTTAGCTTTACAATGTGCAATGAACCTTAGAATAGGTCACTCATAAAAACAAAAAGAAAAAGGGCAAGGGAGAGAGAGAGTTCCTAGACCTGCAACTAATTGTGAACAGTGATGATGGAGTTCCTACAATGGACAGCTTCCTGAAACAATATTCCACTTAACCAGAAATCTCGCAGTATCATGGAACTTGTGCTATCTTCTAAGGTCTACAAATGTTTTGTCTTTCATTCACCATGTGCATGCATGAACAAAGATAAAAGTTTTGGAGCAGCTTTGAAATCAAGCCCAGACTAACTTTACACAGTTATCTACCATCAGCAAACAACAAAAAGTATGGACTAAGAAGCCATCAACACAGTAGGAATTTTCATGATCACAGGATAGCATTCCTAAGATCTACCAAAGCAAGAAAATAGTTAACTATAACAATAATAAAACCTAAGTTAAACATCTAACAATAGAGATTGAATCAAGCAACATGTAAGAAACTCAGAAAATACACCATCAATGTCTTTTCCTTATAAATTTCTGTAGCATGTCTTTACAACAACTCAACTCCCTTTGCAAATGAGAGGAGAGCTCTATTTATAGTGCCCAAAAATTCAAATGAATGGCCAAGATTAATTCTCATTGTGTGGCCAAGATTCATTACAAAATAGGGTTTCACCCACCCCCAATATATCACAATTTAAAATTACATTTTTTCATTTTCCCTACTTTGTCCTCTACTAACGGCACTGTAGCACATTTGTCCTTTAGTTGATTGTTGTTTTACTGTAGCTACTCTTTAGGGAGCTCTTCATTATCAGCAGGGTTGTCCTCTTGCTTCTTGGATGTTGCATATTCTATGAACTTGAGGATGACCACCCGGAGCTTGTCCACTTCAATAATCTCATACCTTAGCACTTGGTAGCTCCACTCCTTCACGTTATCTTCCAGCCTCTTCCAATCCTCATCATACTTTGTGCCCTGGTCTCGGAATAGCTCTGACTGATCAAAGGCATAGGCAGCAAAGCTCATGAATTCCACCGTGATCTCACTAGACATCCCATCCTCCATCTTCTTTTAGAAGTAGGGCTTCACCTTTTTTGGATCCATCTATACTACGGGCATATCATATTCTGTCATCATCTTGAGATAATGAGTGCATTCTGCCCTACTTTCCTTTATCCATTCTATATCTGGATCCACCTTGCTCATTATTTGCTCAAACCTTTCCTTCCTATTGCCAAAGTCCCACCACCATACATCCATTAGCCAGTGATCGTCCTTCTTAAACGCAAGCTCCTCTTCCCACGTGGCTTTTGGAAATTGAAGGATAGCTTCAGTCTTTGGAAAGGTGGAGTCGTATGTGGCGGGGAAGTCAGTGCATAGCTTATTGGTGCCCTCCAAGGATTGCTATAGGTCTAAGAACTTGTTGGATGTTCAAACAGCCCAGCTAATTCCCATGTCTCCAATGCAAAAGACCTGTCGGAACCAACCCTCCATCATCTTCTCCAAGTTCTTTCTCCTTTCCATCTTATCAATCTTCTCTTTGGATAGCAGCTGGGGTGTGGCTTTGGATGTGGTAGGCAGGTCATCCACTGATGACCACTGTTGGATATAATATTTTAAAGCTGCCACCTGTGCCTTGAGCTCATCCTTCGAGATCTTGTCCTCCCTTATCAAGTGTACCACTATGGCCACCGACTCTTCAAGGTACCCCACCTTTTGTTCTCTGGTGGCGGTTCCTAGATCCAGGGTGGAGATGCTATAAGTCATCCCTTCCTGACCTACCACAGGTGTGGCTATTTGCACAGTTCGAGACCCAGAAACATCCATCCTTACCTTGGATCGGATCTTAAGCTTCTTTTCCTTCTTCGTTGTAATCTGAGCTTGGGCTAAGATGGCTTCTAGTTTTTCCCTTGGGTCCTTTAGTACGGGAGTTCTTCTCTCAAGCTATTTTTCTAACCACTCTGGCACAACGGACTTACCCTTAGGTGATCCATGATCACCCTCACCTCTCTCAGTCAAAGCCTCCATTTCTTTATCATTCGAGGCCTTCCCTCCCCTTTTGGTTGCATCCCCTTATTCTTCATTGGAGTCTTGGATGAACACGAGGCACTTGATAGGAAGCCTGGTAGATAGTTGCTGCACGAGACTCTCTTTTCCTGCAGTCTCCTCTTCTTTCTTTTCCTTAGCATGCTACACTTCGTGCACAAGTTCCTTGGATTGCTTGACCTCGAGGCCCTTGACAACTTGGGTTCCATTCTTAGGTAAATCTTCTCTTCGACTATCTCCTGGTGGCTGTCCTTCTTTGTCATGGGGTGACCTTTCTGCTCCTGCCTCAGTGTCCTTCAGCTGCCGGGCCAGCTCTTCCTCAAGATCATCGTCAGAGGTTTGCACGATTAACTTACCACTGGTGCTATCTTCCTCGTCCCCACTCTCGGAAGAGCCCATTCCTTCCTCATAAGCCACTCTGTCGATGGTTTGGTGTTCGTACTCTAGGTGCTCATGGTATTCATCAGCCTCCTCCTCGAAGGGCTTCGAGGCCTCCCACTCTCATTCCTCCCACTCCAGGTTAGAGATTAGCATGGTGGCTTCCATAGCCGGTGGCCCTGTCAGCGGTTGTGAAGGCTGAGCAGTAGCGAGGACTTGTGCAAGGGCTACTTGAAGAGTGGGATCCATTAGGATCTGGGAGAGCTAAGGGGGAAGATTCTGCATATGTCTCGAGAGAGCCTCAGGCATGATGGAAGTGGGAATAGGTGTTGTTACTATTGCCAGAGGGAGCGATGTGGTCAGTGACATGGCAGCGGAGGAAGGGGGAGTAGTAATGGCAGAAGAAGAGTCGATAATTATCACAGACTCGGCCGGAGGTGAAGGGGCAAGATGGACAGAGATGTCCACCACTGGCGGGGATGTGGCGATCATAGCTAGGGAGGTAGGTGGTGCAATGACAGGGGCAGGGAGAGCCAAGAGAGGCTCCAATTGACCTATATCCTTCACTTCCTCCTCTTGGGTTAAGCGTTGTTCCGTGGTGCCCCCTGTTCGTTTGAACCTTTTGGAGGGTGAGCCCCCCGCTTCTTTCCTTGCATAGAACTTGGGGTCAGGAGACTATTCTGTTTCTGTCTCTTTCCTCTTCTTGGATCTGGTCACCAGGGGAGACCTAGAGGTCCTGCCGGTCGAAGCGGCGGCAGCGGCATCCTCTATGGCACTTGGCTCACTTTTCAACCCTTCATAAGTTAAAATTACCCCTTGCTGCTTTAATTGAGCTACTTGCGCATCAACCCATTCTTTGGTGCGGGCCAAGATTGGCTTAGTTATAATGTCGAGGTCATCGACCTCCTGCTCATCCCAGTCAATTGTCGATATTGGAAAATTGGCGATTACAGGGTACCTGGGGTGCATTAGGGTGCTCTCGTCTTCCTCGACCTGGTCTGGTATGGGGAAAGGTTGCACCTTTCTTATGAAATACGCAGTCATGCGCATATAATTACTTGCCCGTACCTCCTTATCATCTTGGCAGTCTGCCCAAAAATCCTCGATGTGGTGGAGATGAGCAAACCCCGGCCCTAGCGCCTTTCTTATGTGGCCATATTGGTCTATCCGTGGGCGAGCAGTGTGTAGGTGAAAATGGTAATCTTTTAGTTCCTTCTCGGAGTTACCAGCACACTGGGAAGTTTGCAGTCTATACATGCCCTGGCCAAGAGTCATGGGATAGGAGATCCCTGCTATGTGTTTGTTACTGAAGATCGCCTGTATGTGCTAGAGCTACGGAAAAAGCTCCAATAGGATGATTCAGTCATTGGGGTATTGAGGAAACCTGTTTGATCTTTTGAAGTAAAGCCCTAGGCACAGATGTATGTGAACTTTGGGTATTGAATGAAGAGGAAGGCATACTACTTCAAAAATGCCCTGGCACTGTGGGAGACCCTCCTTTCGAAATCTCTAGCAATCATTCTAATAATATGGCCGATGAAGGCATCATTCACTCTGCAATACTCCCTCTTGAAGTTTCTGTACTGGAGCTATGGGTACCTATCATAGGCCTTGAGTCTTCACCTCTACTCCTGATTGGGTGCCACAAACAACCCGTTGTACTGTCTCTGATCTGCCAAGGAATAGACGAGGTAGGAAGTCATATAGAACTTGGAGCTCTTCTTTACATCAACGAACTACTCATGGAAGCAGTTGCTTATGATTCCTCCCCAATAGAATGAAGTCTTTGTGGTGACGTCCTCAATCCCCCGAAGGATCTGCTCGATGAAGTACACCATCCATTCCTGAAAGAAGGTGGCCATAGGGAGGCCCATGATCCTACTTAGCATCATGACCAAGTCGTGGTAATCTTCATGAAAGTCACTGCGGAAGAGTTCCTGAGGAACCTTCGCAGCACTGCCCTGATTTTCTTTAAGCCAATGTTGATTTATTGACCTTCTATAGCCTACCGGATTGTCATCCCACGCTGCCCGACATTCTTCTATGGTGGGGACTTCCATCTCTTTAAAAGTGGGGATATGGAAAGTTTTTGTGATTCCTTCAGGTGACATGTCAGCAAGAATGTTACCCTCTCTGTCAATAATTGTCCTTGTGTCGGGCTGATACGCCTCCTGACAAGCCATGACTAATTCAGGGGCCACGAAGGATGGAGGGAATCCTGTAGCCTTTGCAATTCTGCTTTGCCTAATCAATCTTGCATTCTTGGTCATTTGATTAACCCTGACCCTTTGTGTGAATTCGTCATATTGACGTGGCCGTTGTTAGTATCCGTGATCTCCTTCCAATCCATGGTAACCTTTGAGTGGAGTGGCTCACATTGGAATTGTTATTTCATTTCATCCTTGTCTTCTTTTCCTCGAGGAGTCTTGCCTAACTTTTTCCCTTTGTCCTTTTCAACAGCTACTCTCGAAGGTCCCACACCTGATTCCATATATTCTGCAAGCAAAAGTGTAGTGAGTGCAATTGATCATGAAAACATTTATGTTAGTTGAAATCCCAAAGATGAAATCCATTTTAAATAATCTATCAAGCATAACATGATACTTTATCTCTCGATGTCATCGATCTTTTGATTGAGGGCATTTGGACAGTTCGGGCCCGGAAGGCTGGACTTCCCTAGCAAGAATGTCGTTTTGGAAAGGCAAATAGGGCGGAGTGCTCCCATTGATTCTCCCTGATCGAATCTGATAACTTAAAAGGTTCGCAATGAAGAAGACCAAGATTAAGCACACAGGTCAAGCTCAAATTTTGAATTGGGCCCATTTGGATCAGTTTAGGAGCACTCAGAGGTACAAGGTCGAAAAGCCGTCAGGAGATAGCCGTTTGGGACGGTAGATCAAAAACAAAATTCCAGAGACAAAACTCTGGGGTCCGGGGTCTAGAGGGATGCAGGGTGGTCAGAAGATTGTAATTTTCTTGAGGGCCTGGGTCGAAGGCACCAGGAAGCCGCTCATCCCCCATTGTTTAGAACTGCTATTGCTGGGCGGAAGTCTGGAGGGGGCGGCCCGGCGGTCGAGGTCCGGCCTGAGTGTCAGCTATCACAGGGGAAGGAAAGTTGGTGTAAGGTCTCCGCTGCGAGGTGAGGTCCTAGCGAGAGATGAATGTCTCACCGACAGACGAGAGCAAGACCCAACTCGGCACAAGGGTCCACCGTTCGATTTCATTTTTAGTCCTGCAGCAGTCGGAAGGGTGGAGCCCGGAGCTCGGAGGGGCAGGAAAGATTTTCCCCTCAGAACGACGGATGAGGAAAGGACTCCTGGATGGCGGAGCCCAGAAGTCAGATAGACGCCGAGTATGGGTGACTTGGTTCTACCGTATGCATATTTCATCTATAATTTGCTATATTGCCCCATTGAATCAATTGAGTTATGCATTTTCATGTCTGGGTCCATAGCGGCATAGGTCCATGACTGTCCTCCCAACACCCATGTTTTATTCTAACATTTGCATGCTACAGGTTTATCGACATAACTCCCTTGATGTCTCGATGATCACAAGTCTTGTCCATTCACCTATTGGTAGATGTTTCATTGTCGGGGCTGTGTCTTATCGAACTCAATTCGTCTCCCAGACTTGTGCATATGGGTCCTCGGTGAGAGTTGGGTTATCAGCAATTGTCATGGCTATTTCGTTTCATCACGCCGACTGGCATGTAAGGGATGCATATTGGGCCATTACTATCATTGTAAGGTCTTGGCGAGAGACCTTCGGTCTTGCCGACCTTACACATGGATTCCCTTTGAATATACTTCTGGTGAGACTATGTCAGATTCTATCGGCATAAGGTTTGTGGTGTCCTGCCGAATGACATTCAGGTTTCGTTTCGGCCAAGCATGAGTTTGCGGCAGGAGGTCATAACGAAAAGGTCAGGTCTTGTCGACAGGTAACAATGGCTTTCAGTGTGAGATCTACTTTCTCTTGGCTAACAAAGGGTTAGCTCGGGGTGGCTTTTGGTGAAACAAGAGCACTCTACATGAGGTTTCCCCGACATCATTATGTCTTGCCGATACAACGATGAGTTCTCTGTCGGTAAGAAAGCCAAAATGTCTTGGCAAAAGTGAATAGAACAAAACATAACTGCTCGGTGTAGCTTATTTGTTTCAGTGTATAGTCCTAGCGAGGTGCTCAGGGTCTCACCGAATGGAAGGATGAAGTCGCCCTATCGACATGGTAATGGGGTTGTTAGAGCGACATGTGAATAAGTGGGTGCCCTCGGTGAAACATTGTATGATTGACATAGGGTCTCCCTGATATCTGAAAGCTATAGCGAAGCGGGTAAAGTGGATTATGCATCTCGGTGAGAGTCTTCTTTTGTCTTGGCGACCAGAAGTTTCAGTCATTGTGAAAATTCGTCTCAGAGAAAGGTCTCACCGACATTCAAATGTCCTGCCGACTGTCAAGGTGCGGACCGGGCCCGGAGCCAGCGGCGGTCGTCGGATTTTCTCATCTCGTGTTCATGGAAATGGGAAAGTCAGAGCCTCATGGATGGAAGACAGGGGAGGATTTCTTTTGAAATGATGATCATGGGACAGAGCTCCGAAGGGCAGAGCCCGATACGGTCAAGGTCGTTCAAGGTTCAATAGAATTTTCCAAACAGCAAAAGGAAGCACGGGACCAGGGCGGCGAAAGGATGTCATGCACTTGCCAAAAGAAAATAATATCGTCGCAATGTCTTGGCAAAGGCATAATGTCTTGCCGAAGATGATGGGTCTTAGGGCAGCACAGAGGGAGCCCTCAGTGTAGGATTCTAAGTCGGGGAGAGGTATCGCCGAACAGGCGAAGCTATGCCGAGAGAGGGAGCCTTCGGCGAGAGATGAATGTCTCCCCGATGGAGGACAAGGGGAAGAATCCCACGAGCGAAATCCCGAATACTCGGGCCTGAGAGACCCCAAAAGCTGTTTGCTCATCTATTTTGCTAAGTCACCACCGGCAAGGGGAGCATCTGGGCCTGAGGGCCACGAATGCCCCTGCGAAGAACGGTCGTGCGGAGATAAAGCTCCGAATTGGTCAAGAGGATGCTGCGTTGGTTTACTCAACTTTCGAGGACATGGGTTTTGTTCGTTGTGCCATATTTTATCCTTCACATGTTGTTTTGATGGTTATTGTTCATTTTAACCCCTAGAAATCAGGAAAACAATGTTCAGGAGGGTGAACAGAGGACCTACCTTGAACACTCAATGCGGGGAGGTGTGGGATCCACTTACGATCAATGAGATGATGGTGAGAGTGATGAGCGTGAAGGTCTCGAAGACGGTGGGCTCCTCCAACAAGTTCTTTGATCACTCTCTGCAGCTCTGTCAAGTGAGAATGATAAGAATGAACCTTCTATTTATACCCCAATCGCCATTAATAGCCTTACTAAATGCAAGTATGGCAAGGCAAGGAAGATGGTGAATTTGAATTCACCAACGGCGGCGGGAGACCCGGGGTCCGGCGACTGGGAGGGCGCAGGACGGTGGCCATTTGATAGGTTCCTCTTGGATATTCACCCACGACAAATGGGAGGTCGAAGTCTAGAAGGCAGAACTCCACCAGAGGTTCACCGTGAGGAACAGCAAAACACTCACGGAACCCCAGGAGCGGAACTCTAGAGTCCCAGGCCCAAAGGGTCAGATAGCCGTCAAGATTTCCATGGATTTTAGCAGACGATGAACGGCGGTTCGGACCCCAGGGTCCTAGAAGATGCAAGCCAAGCACCGTTGGAAACGGCGGGTGCAACGGGGAAACCCGACAAAGGAAATCCGAACGGTCGGGCCCGGCAGGGCCCGGGGCCGTTGGTAGGGGCAAACTGCCAAAGAGACTCCGCGAGGCACCAGAACCTGACAAAATTAAAAGGGGAAGGTACGATCAACTTATGGTGAGACTTTGAAGCAACATTGACCATCCGGGGCACCAAAAAATGAGGCACGCAAAATTAAGAGACAACAAAAATGACCCAACAAGGCAAAAGAAAAGAGGGTCCCTATTCGAAACGGGGTGTGTGTGCCAAGGGCACAACAAATGGTGACTCCGTTGGGGAACGCTCCCTAGCGTTCTAAGGATAATTATTCATTCGGGACCCAGAATCTCTCATTTCGCAGACCAAGAGTGGCTTCCAAAGGTGAATCTGGGAGAATTAGATCCTTAATTGGGTCAGTTTACAGGACATCTCAGAAGTGTGTGTAGTGAATTCATTTCTTTCTACAAGCTACTGACCAAGGTTTGCTGATCCAACCGAGCAAGTTACATAAATCATCTAACACCAAAAGTAACTTGGACATTGCTTCACTGCTAGTCAGCCGTCCATAGCACCGACGGAGTTGTCGCTGCAATCCCACGGATATTGCTCTACTGTCGGCCAGGCGTCCATAGCCTTGGTAGAGTTATCCGCACACCCATACGGTCATTTATTTTTCTAGAATTCTTTTTTCCTTCATTTTGATATTTCTTTAAATATACCTTTTCTCCTTTATCATTTTGCTTGACCGGGTAAGCACTGATGCCTACAATGGTCACTGGAGCAGACTCAAGATTTTTCACTTACTTGGGTGTCACAACAGCCATAGTACAATCCTTTAGAAATAATTATAATATGTTTTGTGCGAGATCCAAGATGTGCGTAAATAGATCCAGCCAAGGGTCGAGTTCTAAGCAAAGTTCATACAAGGAAATCATTCATGGGTGTTATTTAGAGGAGGGTCGAGAGTGAATGTTTAGCTGAAGAACACCAAGGACAGTCAGCAAAGCAAACCGTTCGTCGAGCAAGCACGACCACCGCTAAGGGGCCGAGAACATCCTTTCGAAACAAAACAACTGGGAAACAGAAGCAAAAGAGCGACGCAAGATAGAAAGTCGGAAGCAAAATAGAAAAAGCAATCTACTCTAACCTATATACAAATATTTACAAAGAAGAGCTTGGAAGAGCTCAAGCCTAGAAATAATTCTTCAAGTGTTTCCCGTTGATTGGCAACATGACATTCTCACCAGTTAGGGTCTTTAGGCAGAAGGCATTGTCTCCCAAAATCTCAGCTATTTGAAAGAGGCCAAGCCAGAGGTTGTCAAATTTGTTGTGTCCCCCTTTCTTTTCGTGGGTCGTGTCCCAATACAAGACCAGATCAGCAATCCTAAAGCCCTTAATCTTGACTCGACGGTCGAACCATCTCTTAACTACACCCTGATGTTTGGCAAAATTTTCTATTGCACGGTCTCAGACTTCCTCTAAATGCAAAAGTTTAACTAATCGAGCTTCCCTACGATCTCCTCCCTCATAAAAGTCGTTGATAAAATGAAGAGTAGGAATCTTTAGATGGATAGGAAATATGGGTTCTAGGCCATAAACAAGGTGGAATGGGGAATCGCCAAGGGCAGCCTTATGGCGAGTGTGATCAGCCCAAAGGGTGAAACAGAGCTGGGTATGCCAATCCTTAGGATTCCTATCTAGCAGTTTTTTTATTACGGTAATCAGGTCTTTATTTGTAGATTCAGCGAGGCCATTGCCTTGGGGGTAGTAATTGGATGAAAACTTAAGGGCGATCCCGTAGTCAAATGCCCAACTAGCAAATTTTAATGAGGTGAAAGCAAGTCCATTGTCACATACCAAAGCATAAGGACAACCAAAGCGATTTAAAAATGAAACTTTCTAAAAAT
>VDFB02252616.1:3786542-3833582 GCA_007258455.2 Sequoia sempervirens | reverse complement strand
CACCACCTACATAAGCACTCTCTTCCATGGTAGAGAAACAAAATAGGCTTCTCCATATCACCCTAGAGCCTGTCACACAGACACCCAATATGAAATCTTTACTGCTACACAGCCACAGAGTAATAAAATCAACCTCATACACCAAGGTTATACCACTACCAATCAGGAGACATAGATCAACTCCCTTTTCCATCTCCACCATCCTTCAAGCTGCGTGTTGTCTCTGAATATCACAAGACTTCCACTCACCAAAGGATCAATACAATAGTCCATTCCTCCAGTTTTCTTCCAACCCAACAAACTGAGAAATCTTCACAGGAGAAATACCCAGAACCAGCAACCAGAAGAAGGCTCTGATACCACTCGTAAGAGAATCTAGGGGGCATCTCAGAGTAACCTCCAAGAATAGTAGTGCCTTCGGTAACTTTCATTTCGATTAGGTTGCCTCAAAGACACGTACAACTATGTCCTAAAGCAAAAACAAACACAGTTTATTTCCCACATTGATCCTTCTGAGAGAAGCACATGTAAATTCAACAACATGCATTAACAGATTCTACAACAAGAACCAACAGACATGAAAGATTTGACAGAAACCAGAACAAACAGATTTACGTGGGGAAAATCCTTTCGGATAAAAAACCCCACACTCCAAAGATTGAGCCATTGTATTATTTAGCAACAAACAGTTACAATACAATTTCAGGCTCATAGCCTTTTCAGAGATTACATCTTATTCATTCTGGATACAACTGGTAGCAAACTCAACATGAGAGATCAACCATGGCATTCATGGTCAGGAGAGATTCCAGCAGCAAAACCCTGCCTCTCTCTTCCTCTTGCTTCGGCCTCATGGCCTCGGCCTTTCAACCAGCCACTCGGCTCTCTCTCTTCTTCTCTTGTTCTCTCTGGCTCTCCTCGACTCTATTCTGTACATACACTATCTTTAGAACATCCAATGCATACATATTGCATTCGTTCCCAACAGGCTCTATGAATCAGTTCATTTCCAACTGTCGGATCACAACGATCGAATCATCCAACTCAACATCGTAGATGTTTCCACTTCCTTGCATGGAAGATAATACCTCTAGATCACACCATGTAGGACAATCTTCACTCAGTCAAGGGTGTTCAACTTGTGTCGCATGTTCGTGAGACACTAACTGTGTCTCCCCGATGCCAGAGAGCCCATATCATCTTTATCGCCAAGAGTCTTCACTATCAGCAAGATGTTACACCGAGTCTACAAAGCTATCGCTCAGACTTCCCCTTATCACCAAGACATCTTATCGAAGTTCCCAAGCCACATCGACCTCATCATTCTCATCGGTGAGACAATCACCATTCGATGAGACATCATACCGATGTTCAAAGGTCACTCTAAAATGTTCAATAGTTGGCAAGACTATCATCATTCACTGAGAGATTACACCGAGCCCTCAAGTCATACCGAACACCAAGCAGTCACCAAGAGTCATATTGATATCAGGATTCCCATTGGCAAGACTATCCCTCTTCGCCAAGAATTCATAACGAGCTCTTCATGTTATATCGAAACACCAGTTAGCAAGACATCGCTTTTGCTGAGACGTTACTCCAAAGTCTTCAAGTCACATTGAAGTGTTCATCAGTCAACAAGACATACCGCTATTGCCAAGACATTACAGCCTATCGGCGAGAGTTTTCCTTATCGACAAGACTTCTTACCAAGACTTCCAAGTTACCCCGATGACTCCAAGTGAAAGCTATCAACAAGACTTTGGCTATTGTTGAGACATCATACCGAAACAAGCCTTTCGGCCAAGGGTCTCCCCGACACCGCTCGTCACTTAGAGTCTTACCGAACCCTTCGTTACCTATCGGAAAGACATCACCCTGTTGCCAAGACTTCATCCTGAAACACATGAGTTACACTGATGATCACAGGTGTAAAACTATTGGCAAGACATACCGACTGTCCAAGACTCTCCCCGACACCGCTTGTCGCCCAGAGTCATCTTGATATCCGATAGACACCAAATGTATACCCGTTAGCGAGACTTACCGCTATTGATGAGACATCACACCGAAGCAAGCCTTTCGGCCAAGGGTCTCCCCTAAAACATTAGTCACCAAGAGTCTCCCCGACATCCACTAGGAACCAAACCTGTCGGCCAAACATCTCCTAGTCGCCAAGACTTCATGTTGATAGGAGCAAGTCATGCCAATTACCACATCAACCATATAGACCAAAGGTCACGCTGATATCGGAAAGACTTCCTATCGTTTCTGAGACATCATTCTGACAATCCAAGGTTACGCCGAAGGTTTCAGATGTTGATCGCCAAGACATTCAGAAGGTCACAACGACAGTTCAGGATCTACTAGTAGGTCGGCCAGACATCTCACCAGTCTCACTAAAATTGCTCACAAGAAGTTTCAGCCTGTGGGATTGAGGCACACAATTCCAATAGTCTCAGTATATAGAGTAATCCAAGTAGGGACTCAACAAGTAGTATCCTCTTTCTAGCCTAGATTGTGCATGCTTATGAGTGTTTTCAAATTTGTTGAGACTAGTGAAAATTTTTGGGCTAATCTAGGCCCCCATTTAGACTTTTACTCTGATTTTGTATTAGTAATCTAAAACATTTTGTTTGCTATGTTTTGTGTGTGTGTTCAAAACAAACATTTTCAATCTCAATAAAACATCACACCTTGAATCTATAACATTTCAACCTTGAAAATCTCAAAAACTTGCTCAAAAATTCAAACAACACAAGCATCCACATGATCTCTTGCAAAACCAAAATCCTTAAGCGAAAATCCACATTCTGCTTTTTCAAACATAGGCATTGTAGTTCAAGGTTTACCAAAAAATGCATCTTGAAGAAAAATCACAATCGAGACATATTGTTAAGAAATTTTTATCAACGCCCTTTGAGGAATGAATCAAACTTACATGTTCAAAATGAGCCTAGCATTTAAATCTCTTGGGGCATCATTCTTCAGTTTTGATCTTTATTCCTTGCATATATAGATCATTCCACCCAGTCCTTGCATATTATGATCATTCTATTCAGTCATGTCCTCAGTCCTTGCATATCCATCATTAGTCAAACAAAAAATTTAGCTGACACTTAGGTTACTCTCCTTAGGTCTTGAATCAAACATTGGCTATTAATCACCCGTACCACTTGAGGTTCATCATCCTTGAGTTAGGGAATATATCATCATCTTTGAGTAGGGAAATCTTCTTGGATTTCATCATCTCCTACTTTAGCATACCCTCTCTCGATCACTTGTCCTTATGTCTATCCATCATAGCACAGGTAAAGCCTTGCATCACAATTATCTTCATACCTAGAGTTTCCTTGAGTTCTTGTATTTTTATCATATCAATCTTATCATTTGTAGAGTCATACCATTCCATTCCCTTATCTTATCTTAGAGTCATATCAGTTTGCATTCTATCATAATCTTGAGTCTCATACATTGTCTAGTCCTAGGTCAAAGATCAGAACAATTGCCTATGTCCTCTAAAACAAGAATAAGAATGTTTCAAGAAGAAGGAAACCCTTGGGGAAATGATTTTGATGGGGAAGATCACATTAGTCTTCACATTAGTGTTGCAACTAGTGAAAAAAATGAAACTGATAATGAATAAGTAACCTAATCTCATATAGAAGAAGTACTTCATGATCATAGATTCACTAAACTACTTAAAGAGGTGGTCAAACGTAATCTATAACAATACTTCAGGGCTCTTGCTGATGAAGGAGTCAAACTGCCTCATTATTTTGACATATCATTACTCACGATGAATGAAAAACATGAATCTAAGGAATCTAAGCAATACCCAAAAAAACAATGATGATAGAAACAAAGATCATAGACCCTTTTATTTACAACCTGGTTACAAGAGATCTTCAAAGACATCAAAACCTGCACCTACAAATAATCCTATTTTGGATGAGCTTAGGGAATTGAGACATGAATTGGATACTCTCAAAAATAGTAAAACATCATCCCATAATTTTTCCATTGAAGATATATGTCCTTATCCTTTTGATCCGAGCATACAAATTCCACCTTTTCCCAGTCACTGGGACATACCGAGACTTGATAAATATAGGGGAAAAGGAGATCCTAAAGATCACTTAAGAGAATTTTGTGCTGCTACCTTGAAATTCACAGTTGATGAGACATATATTATGAGATTATTCCCTCATAGTATGGGAGGATAAGCTATGGAATGGTTTTCACGATTACTCCTGACCATCAAATCTTTTCAAGAACTAGTTGATAAATTTTTCTCACATTATAGTTACAACTATGAACTTGAAGTGACCATGTCAAACCTTTTTAACACCAAGCAAAAGCAAAGAGAATCTTTTGTGTCATTTTTACAAAGATGGAGACATTTGACAAAATGAACATGCTTGGATTCCTTTGATGAAGTCATAGAAATGTATTTCGAATAAAAAAAACTCTCATTGATGATGTAGCTATTAAACTTAATAATGACAAAGATAAAAAAGTAGGCTTGAGCAATAAGTCACCTTTTTGGGTTAAGAACAAGAATGTGATCAATGATGGAGTTGTCGATGTGAAAATGACTAAAAAATCATCACCTATCTACAACCTTAAAGGTTCATCTTTAGACAAAGGAAAAGAAAAATAATGAAGCTTTCCTAAACGAAATTTTACACCATTGGGACAATCGCTTGAATCTGCATTAAAAGAAATCTTTGAAAATGATCTTATAATGCTACCTGAGATGAGAGAATATAATCCAAAAGTCAAATCCCCATGGTGGAATGATGATCACTTTTGTGATTATCATAGGCACAAAGTACATAAGACTAATTATAGTTGCAATAAAATTTGACATGCGATACAAGACCTTATTGATGATGGTAAGATAGTAGTTGATGAACACACTCCTTCTGGTAACTTTGATCACAAGATGTTTAAAAATCATTTCCATAAGAATGGAAAGTAGAAAGGAAAGGACCCTGAATCTTGTGATGGTGTAAACTATACTACTGCCAAGTATGACTATGTCATAAATAACATTGAAGTGAGGTTGATAATCATGTGAACACTTTCATTATAAAAGGAAAAGAACCTAATTGTAATGTTACTACCCATAGAGGCACATTTACCCTTAGAGGTCCTAATTCAAAATCCATTGCACAAGCTTCACAATACAACCTCATAGAGCATTTAGGTAAAATGCCCGCAAACATTTCCATACTTGAGCTGCTATGCCTATCTCTTGAGCATAAAGATATCTTAGATAAAGCACTTACTACTGCTATAATGCCTACAAATTTGCATGAAGATCAATTCCAAGCTATGGTGGGACACATCATCTCTCCTCACACTCTCACTTTTACTGAGAATGATGATTCTTCCATCTGACAACCACATAACGCACCTCTACACATTAAAGTCCTTGTCCATAAAGTTAAGATCAAGTGAGTTCTAATAGATGGAGGAGTAGGTCTTAATATTTGTGCTTAGAAATTAATCACAAAATTAGGGCTCTTTGAAAGTGTAGTTGATCCAAAGAAAAAGATTAACACAAAGGAATATGATGAAGAGGAATGCTCATTCAAAGGATCAATTACTTTACCAATCAAGGTTGGGCCTATGATAAAGGATGTGGTTTTCCAAGTCCTTGATCTCCCTCTGAACTATAACATCCTCCTTGGAAGACAATGGATTCATGCAATGCAATTGGTACCTTCTACATACCATCAATGCATTAAATTCCTGCACAATGGTGTCAAAATCACAATACTTGGAGATCCAAACCCTTTCATGTATTGCAATAATCTAAGCCTAAAATTGAAATCACAATCCCTAGCAATTGTGAAGCACTTAATTTTCAAGCATATGTTGATCCTGAGTCCTTAAAGGCATCCACCTCAAAATGCAATGAAGTTGAGATTAAAATGTACAAGTGAAAGAAAAAGGAGTAGGGGAATATACCTTGAATCGTGCTCTTTGCATTGGAAAGCTACCTTTATCTCCCCACACCTATGACAAGCCACAAATGCCTAAGAACACATCAAATATCAATACTACATTGCTTTGTAAATTAGCTACTTTCAAAAAATGGGGAGCCCTTTATGATGAAGCAGAAGAATCTGATCTCCTGAGATGGCTATACAAAGATGAGGATACAAAAAAAGAACAAACTGAAAAACTAGAGATAAAGATACTTATTGAATAGTATGACAAAGGATTTGATCTTATGAAAAAAATGGGATATGATGGTAAAAGTCTTCTAGGTTTACAAAAAACAAGGTATATTGGAATCAATACAACCTACTCGTATGCAAAAAGTCCCTAGTTTAGGATATGACGTGCATAAAGATAAGACCTTGAGTATTGTGTGTACTTCAAGTAAGGAAGTAGAGTCCTCTAATGCTACACACATAGATGAGGGAACTACCATTGATGTCTTCATTGAAATCTATGACTATGATAATTTCTTTACCCTTGAACTTGATCATAACACTTGTACCCTTGAATCGATTCAAAATCTTGACTCAAATCATGAGCCTTTACCCCTAGTTCACCCCCAACTCATTGATGGGGATCAAAAGGGACTGCCACAACTAGATGTGTTTCAAAATGATGAGGCAATCATAAAATTTATACGCCTTCCCTTCCTTCAACCATAGTTCTCTAGATTTCTACCTCCAATAAACTTCCTCACGTGCACTTAGCTCTTCCCATTTTGCTTGCAGCTTTCTCTGCTTATCAAAAGTTAAAGCATCCAAACCATTATGTACTATATGATCATCAAATTAGATAACTATTTAAAGACCACTTCTTTTTTCTGAAAATATTTTTAAAAACCTAAATATTCCATGTTTTAATATGTTCTTTTACATATTTCAGTTTTCTACAAAATTTGAACATTTTTGTACATTTTTGAAAAGTTGCACTTACCCACCATTGGTGTAAGAGGTAAAAAATGTGGGCGTCTGAACCACATATTTTCAAATTTAGAAGATGATTGATGGTTGGAAAAAGAAGCAACCCTTGAAATGTCCATTGAAATAACATAATGATCAGATCCTAGGAGAGTTAAAATTTCTAAAGTTAACACATGATCCCTAATAAACCAATTTGGAGTTGCGATAAACCTGTCCAAACGCTCTACAATTTGTAAAAAATTATGTCTATGATTTGTCCATGTATACTATCCTTTTGCAAGGAGAATATCTTTCAATGCATTGCTCAAAATGAAAGACTTAAAATCATCCATTGTCTTTTGAGGAGGACAAACACCTCCTTTATTTTCCTCCATTGAAACAATTGCATTGAAGTCACCTACCAACACAAAATTTTCATCGCCCATTCCATTTAAAACTTGTGTAAGAACATCCCATTTTTTATCCAAAGTGGATGTCAAGCCATAAATATTTATTAACCAGAACTTCAGATCAAAATTTTGCACTTCCAATTATAATTTCTAATTGTTTTCATTTTTTATTGGAGTTACCTTGATGGTCTTAGGATTCCATAAAACTTCCAGACCCAAAGAAGCTCCTTGAGCTGGTGAGTGAGTTGAGCTCAACTTTATCCATTTCTGAATTGTTGTTTCATATGTGGCATTTGAAGTTTTAGTCTCCTGAAGCAAGACTATGCCCGCTCCACAAGCATCCAACTAATGCTTGACTCAAGTGTGTTTTTTCAGAGGAATTAATGCCCCTAACATTCTATGAAATCACCTTCATTGAGATCGAGGAGAGCAACAGGCTCTCCTTGGATGCTTACAAAAATAATAATATTGCAATCAAGAGTTTTTTGTACTCCTATTGCTATCTATTCCTTTATTTTTTCCACATTAGACTTTCTGCCTCTCTTACCAGGGGACTTCTTAACCACTTGCTGACTTGACAGAGATTGTGATAGAGAAAGAGTCTGGGAGTAATCAAATTCTGCCAAGGTATTATTAGATTCATTATCTACCAGTGACACAACAGAAACATCCTTAGAACACTATGGCATAACCACTTAATCCTCCTTCAATTCAAAAACCTTGGGCTTTCTCCCTCTTCTCCCCAAAGTTTTATTTTATGACTACTATAATCTCAGGGTTTGATATTTAGCGACAAGGTTTGAGCATAATAAAAAATATCTACCATGGGATCTAGCTCTTGCTTCAAAAGTTTTCTACCTTATCCATATTTTGCATTGCATGCTATCTACAAGATTTTGATAGTGACCCTACTTTTGTCTTAAAAAATCATCCTCTTTTTCTATTTCATCTGTTAACTCATCAAATCTATAGTTCTAAACCTACATATATTAGAAGCTTCTCTGCTAAAATTTTCAATTCTTCTTCATTATCCAAATGAATAGATTGTGTAGGAATCAAAATATTTGATTCTCATTTCAAGTTTCCCCTTCATTAATAACATATGAGATTCTATTCTAGTAGGTTGGATTACTCCTCCATTAAACGTCATCTTTCTAAAAATATCCTCTAAATGCTACTATGAGATGTGTGGGAAAGATAGATTGTATATGTGTAGCAACAACCCCATGCTTTTTTGAAAAAAGGAATTGTTGTTTTGAACTTAGATCAAGATAGAAGAGTGAGGACTTCTTGGTTACTCCAAAAACTACCACTTCCAATTCCTTAGAAATCTTTTTCCCTTCATTTAGCTTAGATTGTTCCTGATTCAATCTCAAATCAATATGCAGGGGAGGGTAAATCTTAGTTCTTTGAGAGCCTACCTTAGGAAATGCATTGGAAACTTTATGAATAGACTGATGTACTCTTCCTTTCTTTTCTTGCATGATACATTCTTCCATTTCCTAGGAAGAACTTCTATAGTGACCCAAAGAATGACATTTTGAACAAGAATTCTCTGGATTTTCCACTATAATATTCTGTGTCCACTTACCATAGTTTGATATTTTAATTTCAGTAGGGAAAGCCTTTGTAGCATCTAACATAACACAAACCCTAATTGGCTTTGATGGGTTTTGGAAAAAATCTTGATCATTTTTTACGAAAAATCCCTATTTGATTAGCCATTATTTCTATTAGATGCAATTCCTTATATTCAAGTGCTTGAGCCTACAACTGAATCCAAATGGGTATAAATCTAATGGATAAATCATATGGTCTAAAATTTGGAGACCATGGTTGCATAAATAACGCAGATCCCTCAAAAACCCAAGATTTAACTTTATAAGTAACATCTCTATTGGATTTCTCATAAAAAAGCACAACAAAAGCACCCTTTTCTTTATATTGATAGAAAAATTTACAAACCCCTTCCCACTCTTGAAATAATAAATCCCGTAAGGTGTCTATCTCAAGCATAAGTTTCCAAAACTTACAAATTAAAGCTCTGTTGTAGAGATCTTGAACAAGTGTGTTGCAACAAGTTTTTCAATAGGGTGATCATAACAATACCTTTATCTAAATATTGTGCTTGTTCACCTCCTTCCTTCTGCTCACAAATTGGTACGTTTAGTGGTTTCTACTTTGAAGAATCTTCATTCGGAACCTCCTTTCGCTTCCATTGTAAGTTTTCCCTTTTCTTACGTTGTGCTGCCTTTTTTTGCTCTTCTCTTAGTAGTATTTTTTCCCTTTCTCTGTTGCTACAAAACAACTTTAACCTTGTTTCTTGGCACCCTTGAACTTTTTTCTATTCAACCTCTTCCTTTTTCTGAATTTTTTCCTTTCATCACCATCTTTCTTTTGATCCACTCCCTTTTTATTACCATCATGATTTCCATTAATGAATTTCTCTTGATCCAAACCCTTTTTGTGATCTTTATGATTTTCCTATACTGGTTGGTGTTGATCCAAGTAACTGAAACCTTTGTATTCTAGAAATTAATTTGTTTTTCATTTGGATTGAAGGCAAAACCTCTTTGATTTGGAACATTAGATGGAATGTGCCCTTTCTTTTTCTCATAATACTAGGATTTAGCATTTGAAATTTGAGTTATTGCATGAGGCGGATTTTCCTTTGAAACCCTAAATGAAGATGAATCATCAAAAAATTTTGAACCTTAAACCATTTCAGTATCTTTGTATAGTAGTTTTAGAAAACCTAATTTACAATCATGATGATTTTTGTCTGCTTATTTCTGATTTGGCCTTTGCAAGTGGACAAATTTGTCATCTTCACAAATGTCTAGTATTTCTAGTTTGTCTCAAACCAAACATCCGTGCGATTGAAAAGGAACCTAATTTGGTTTAACAAATTTGTGTTTGACAACATATGACCCATTACGTGCATGCTACCAATCAGGATTGGTATTAAGTCCATGTGGTTGAGAAAGGTGTCTGTCATAGCCTTGGGGGCCATGATGGACGAACCTGTCTCTTTCAGAAAAATAGCCGTTGGGCTACCATTTTTGCTTTGCACTATAGCTTCCAAGATAATCAAGAAGATTCATTTTTTATTTATTTTTATTAATCTTAGGCTATATATTTTTGTTAGCTAAGTGCTCATTTTATTTCTCATTATTTTTTAAAGATAACATGTAAATTTTAACCATAATTTAAAATATATATATTTTTTATTTAATGTAAGGTTATTTTTATTTGAAAATTTGAACATTTATTAGGGATGGATGACATTCTTTCATATTGATTTTAAGACATAAAAAAATAATTCTAAAATTGATAGAGTTGAATAACAATGGCGATGGCATTCTAAAGTTGGTCATAACATTGTTTTACTTTTAAATTTTATAATTTTTATCATAGAATTTTTATTTCATTTATCAAGAGGTTGATTTTTCAAATTTTGGAATATTTTATGTTTTAAATAAATATTGTTAGTTTAGAATTTCATTAAAAATAATAATGTAAATTTGGTTTTCAATGTGGGTGCTATTTTATTTATATTTTTTTTCAAAGTGTAATATTCATTTAAAAATGATCATGAATCAACTAAAAATTAATGTAATTAATTAATTTTGTCATTTAATCATAAAATAATAATAACATAGACACAAGATATAAGAAAAATTTAAATAAAATAATTTAAAAAATATTTATTTGTATATTCATACATAAAATAGTAAAAACTTTCAACCTACAAAATAAAGGAATCCTCTCCTAACAAATATTTGGAGGAAATGAGGTGGCTAAACTACCACAATTTTTTTTTTTTAATGATGCATATTTTGTAGTGACAATGGAAACACTTAGATCCATGGTGTTACATTTAATTAAACCCTTACCTAGTTATAATTACATGGGAAACTAAAAAAATACATTTGAATTTAGAACAATGTATTGATCTAAACTCCCTTTAATTTTCCTCCATCAAGATACCTTGAGACATTCTACCTAAAGACTCTAACAATATAAACATTATGTGAGGCCCAACCTATTAGTGCCTTAGTGATATTTCTAGTATTTAATAAAACTGTTAATTTTGTCTATAATTTATAGAATTCAATTAACATTATTTTCTATTTCAAATATATTCTCAATCACTAATTTATTAGCGAGAACTAAATGCAATGCATATTTTATTCCTTTTTGTAGCCATATTTAAATTTAATATATTGTTTATTTATAAAAAGTAAAAGTACCATTTTTTTGTAAATCTAGGCTAGTAAAAGTAAATGCTTGTAAATAAAGCACAATTATTTTAGGTTTCAAAATATATTCATGGATTACATGATAGTTGGAAGTTAATAACTTAGCTAGAGGGTATTTAGGTTTTGTATGACTAACTACATGCGACAATGATTGCATATTTATACACTTAGTTTTTTAATTTGGTTTTATTGTAGATGTCATTATTTTCCACCTTTGTTAAAGGTTTGGGTCATTTCCAATAGGAAGTTGAGCAAGGGACCACCTAATATGTGGTTGAAGATAAAGTGTTCATATGATGCTTTCCCTCCATGCAACTTGATAACCATATTTATTGCACCTAGATGAGATGAATTGACCATGGAAATTTCATATCTACTTTTGTAAAATAATATAAATTTTTAAAAAACTAGGAGACTAGTCCTTATTATGATTTGTAATTCTTATTTTTATTTTTTACTAAAATTATATTATTGAGACATGTGTCATGATATACTTTGTAATTAGTTGAAGGCGGTTAATTTATTTCATGAATTTATAACAATTTATGTCTCAAGTTGAAACCAAAAATAAATAGTTAAGAAATTTTATTTATTTATTTCATTAATAAAAATTTATTGATTTAAATTTAGAAATTTTTAAGGTGGTTTGTTACAAACACATGTGCGATAAATGGCCAAGAATGGTGAATGTGTGGGGGTAGGATAAGGTTGAATGTATGAAATTATATGCAAGTGGAGATGGATAAAGGATCAAGGAAAGAGCTAAATTTAGCACACTCGAGAGTGTGTCACTTGTTATTTATTCAAATTAAGACATTTAATAAAAATGAGCCCAAAATAAATGGGTATCTTCATGGGCATTACAATTTTTTCTATAACAGTTTTCCTCCACTTTGAGGTGCATGTGAATTCTAAAGTGAGCATATATTGCAAAGCATACAAGCATTCTTTACCATGCATGAAAACTAATATTCAAGTAGAAAAGGATATAGATTCCATGTAAAGTAATAAGACTATCTTAATCTCTTTATGTGGTTCTCTCCTTGGTTTGAGGGCTCAATAGGAACCTACAAAATAGATAAAATATATGTAATGAATGGTCTTTGTCACATAATTAAAATAGACACAAATTAAAGTTTTTATTTAATTACTTAGAAAAATAAAAAGTAGAGGGGTGGAGAGAGAGAAGTTAGAAATTATACATGTCTAGCAGTATTGGAATACTCTACCTAATGATAGTAGTAGTGTGGTATAACAATTCAAGCTTGGCCATGTAGAGATCAAAATTCAGCTATAAATTAGTATATGTGTAAATCACTACTTCAAATCTCAAAATATGAACATGGTGGCAATATATGTCACCCTCCAATTGGTTTTATTCAACATATGCAAGTAATTAAAGGAGAGGAAAGGTACTACATGAAAACTAAATGTAATGTAACAAGATATTGCAATCAGGGAAATACCTGGATCATGTAAAGAATATCATAGATAGCATCATGTGATAGAAAATAGTGAAATATTGAATGGAAAGAATGTAAAACACATAAATAGTAGATAATAATCAAGCTATATGATATAAATAGAAAATGTATGATGGCCCTAATATGGGGGAGGCATGATGCCCTTAATGTGATAAGATAGATATGAGAACATGAGTAATCATGTAAGTGCAAAATGACACGGAAGGCATGATGCCCCTAGTGTAAAAAGTAATAGATATAGAATAAAGATAAGGAAGCAAGAGCCATAATATAGCATAGAGAAGGCATGGTGCCTCCAGTATAATAAGCTGGCTTAAGAAACATGATAAAAAATGAAAGCATAATGTATCATAAAGAAAGTATGGTTCCTCCAATGTAATAAGGTAACATTAGAAGCATGATAAGACTACAAAAGTATGTATAAAATAGTTTAAAACTTTTATAAAGGCACCCCCATTTGATTACAACCAAGACTTTGATACCAAATTTTTAAAATAGAGTGTGCAATATTGTAGCAAAAATATCAAATTGAGTGAAACATAAATTATTATGTTTGTGTACTAACCAATATGTAAATAGAAAAAGATTAAAGCATAAAATTTAAAAAAATATACATAACATAGATGTACACAAAGAAATATTTTGAGAAAAAACTCCACCATCAAAGAGAGGCTCATGTATATATTAATCTTCAATGAACAAGATTACATAAACAACACATTTCTCTCTTCAATTTGACAATGTTATATAAGCACTTGTGAACCTATAAGTCAACCCATAAAATTATTATGTTATTCCTACAATCTATAGGACAATGGGAGAAAAAAGTACAAATGGTTTCTCAAAACAATGTACAATGGAAATCATGGTTTCATGCAAAAACCCACACCCCACATGATGATCATCTTTAATGAATAGTAAATCACAATAAAAGATATCTATGACTCATAATTACCCAGTTCATGAGCACACCTCACAATAATGACATCCACCTTTCTACACTAGTTCACACATGGGACTCATTCAATAAATTCTTAACTTCCTCCTATTACCTATGATTGGAAAAGTGTCATAAATGACCTCAAATGAGTTTGTAACTGACACTATTATGCTTCACCTCTTCATGAATGCCACTACAAATAATATTCCAAGTCAATAAGGAGAATTAATAATATAAAAAATAATAACTCTCAATAAAATGAACATCCAAATTCCTATTCCAAGATTGTTGGAGATAGAACTTTGGTACATTAGAATTATAATTAAATATCACACCTTCTTAATATAATTTAACTACTCAATTTGAAATTAAATATACATAAAGACACATAAAAAAGATTGAATTTCTTATTTTTGATAATGCATGTATGAATTTCATTAATCAAGATAGATAAGGAATAATCTCCACGAAAGATGACAAGATTATTTGCAACATTAAATGTGATATCAAAAGAACCTAGGGACTAATACATTTTCATATTAGGACAGTTGGATTGTATATTAGTATTATCTTTAGAATTATTTTGAAAAGCAATATTAGAGGTCGATGGCTGAGAAGAAAGATAACAAATTTGGTAAAAATATATCTTGGTTGGAGCTTGTTATTGCCATTGATTTGAAGTTATGTTCAAATTTGGTAAAAAATATATCTTGGTTGGAGCTTGTTGATTTTATTTTATGTTGTAGTTTACAGAGTCTGCATTACATCTGTTAATTGCATTTGCTTCTTCTTGAAAGTTTATGGTAGAACCCCTTTTCAAATCCACCATTTTGTGGAATATCCGCCATCAAGTATCTCCATGAGAACAAATTCTTGAGGCATTTTGTCAAAACAGCTCAATGCCTTTATTTGCTTCCCATTTTGCATACATGTTCACCATAGGGCAAGCAACATCTGACAAAATTCCTCTTTCCTTTATCCTGCGATGGATGTCCATACCCCGTTCCAAAGCTCCCATCTTGGCACAGGCAGGGAGGATGCTGGCAAACATTGCGGAGTCCAACTTTACACCTGCGAGTTACATTTGATTGAAAGTTTCTGCATCTGTTTCAACAAACGCATTTTGAGGATTTCCTGCAATCAAAGCATTCTATGAGACCACATTTCTTTGAGGGTGCTTCCACATTTCGCATGCATGTATATCAGACCATATCCAACTGTGATATCTGAATAATCCTTGTGAGCTGGCAAATGAAAACTGATTGGTTTGACTCATACAATGGTTAACCCATACTTGATTCCTTTCTAGAGCTGCAAGGTTTTAAAGACACAATTATTGATCTTTGGTGGTATAAAGTAGCCGATTACGTTGAATGAAAGCCAAACGAACCTGGCTAGAGATGACATAGTTTTAAGACTACACATCTGCCTCAACAAGAAAAATTCAATATTAGAGGCGATCTTGGTCTATAAGGATATCAACTTTGACTAACAAAGAAGACAAATTTATATGGACGGGCTCTAAATCAAGAAGATATTCTGTCAAAATGGGCTTCAATATGTTGGATAATAGAATTGGATTTTCTTACTGTGCCTCCGATCTCTGCTAGAAAATAGCCCCTTTGCAATGTTGGCACCTTTGCCTGGTTTGCATTGCATAAAAGAATCTCGACTGTTGATCGCTTAAAATCTATGGGAATTCTTGGTCCATCTCGATGCCCACTTTGTATTGTGGATGAAGAGACAAATGAACATTTCCTACTAAATTGGAGATTCGCATCCAAATGTTGGTTGCAGCTCTTAGTAAAAAATGGTTGGTATGCGCCACTACATTATGATTTATGGGAGTTTTTAAGGGATGACCTCAATTGAAGAAAAACACGACATGGGCCGGTATTTGGATTGTCTCTCCCTCCACAACTAGTCGACACATTTGGAAAGAATGAAAATGTAGGATCTTCAGTGACCAATATTTTTTTATTGAAGAAGTTTGTAATAAAATTGAAGCTGGAATATGCAAAATTTCTAAATACAAAAACCTTCAAAGTTGCTTCTAAAATCTACACATCTTTTGATGATGAGCTTTCCAAAATATGGAAATTTTTGAGGGTTCCTAAGGGGTTTTCAAACTTGCATAAACAAAATATCAAGCACAAACAATGAAAGAAGGCAAAATGAATGACCCCCATCAAAAGACAATTTTGATGGGGCCTCTCGAAGAAATCCTGACATCTCTAGGGCAGGTTGTTTAATCAAGAACAATTCGAGAATCTTCATTTGGGTGTCCTCAAAGCATATTCCCAATGGAATCAACAATGAAGATAAAATAGAAGCACTACATAATGACCTTCACTTAATGCATATTGAATAGGTTGGATAGCATTGATATTGAAGGTGATTCCTTGATATGCATAAACAATATTAAATCCAAACATTTGTTAAATTAGAATCTTCAAAAAAAGTGGATCTCATTAGATCGCTCATTTTAGTTGAAAGACTAATTGACAAGACACATTTATAGGGAGGAAAATATGGTGACGGACCTTCTAGCCAACCACATATGCAACTCACCTCACACTAACTATAATTTCAATTATCTTGATTCTTAGGATGGATTGTAATAAATTTGTAGTGTCATAAATTGCATACCCTTTCAATTTCACTCTACCTAACACCCTCTCTTTAGCCTTTGGATATAAATAATTTAATTCTAAAATGTTAGCATTTGAATATGTATTTTTATCAATTCCATGTTGTTCATGGTCTTTTGTGTCCAAATTCTTCTAGATGGGAGTGTTTTGCGTGGATATTTGCATGACACACTAGCATCCTAAAAAGATTGTGATTCTAGTGGTTGTTAGAGCATTACCTTCCTACAAATTTTTCACATGTAATGACCTTGCATGTAGTCGCAATGAAAAAGATCAAATTGACTCATTTTGGAAAGAAGGTTCTTTTTATTTTTCACACTATCTCTCTCACTCTCATGCATATTATTGTTGAAGAAAACTTTGAAGTACAAATAATATTCACCATTAAAAGCACAAGCTACTATTCACTATCACATGTCAATGTCTCTCATTCTTAGTAGTATTCTTGAAGCAACGAATCACCTTTGAGGATTCTTCAAAGCTTCAAGGTGATCTCATTCTTTATTATCACCATATTTTCTCTCATATTAATATTTGAATGCTTTAGGTGTTAACATATTGTTATTAAACTATTTACATCTTTTGTTATATAATATTTCATTCAACTATTACAATTTTACATCTTTTTCAATATATCCGTTCATAATGGATAATGATCTTTTAAAAAAGCATTAGATCCGTCCCTTAGTTTATATTTGATAGTTTATATATATAATACGATACTTGTGTCTTCTCTTAGTTATAAACTAAGGGATGAACCCGGTGCTTTTTAAAAAATCCTATAAAAGAAATGGATATCTGTTTCAAACGGATATCCATTTTCCTCCATTCTAAAAAAAGGTCGAAAGTAATTTTCCCTTCATATAAACATAATTATTAATATATTATATTATTATAATATATTATAATAATATATAATATATATAATATTATTATTAATATATAATATATAATATTAGAATATTATATCTAATATATATAATATATTTTTATAATATTAAATATATGTTATATTATAACATAATATTATAATAATATATATATATATTACATTATAATATACTATTTATTATAAATTATAGTTTATATTTAATAGTTCATATATAATAAGATACCTGTGTCATTCCTTAGTTATAAATTAGGGGACAAACTTGACACTTTTTAAAAAAATAATTATCTATTATGAATGGATATCTATTTTCTTTGCCATAAAAAAATGTAGGCCAAAAATCATTTTTCTCTTCGGGCTATTTCTTGCCGAGTGTGACTGAATGACTAAAACCTAACAATATCTATTCTAGTCTCTATTCAACTTCAAAAATCACCCTCCAATCACAAGTATGTTGATTTTTAATATTTTTTCTTCAAATTTTTTTTTGCATTATTTTATAAGAATTTTAGTGTAAAATATGTTTTTCAATATGCATTTTAGTTTGTATTCAAAAAATTATTAATTTAAAAAAATTTCAACATCAAACAAGTTTTCCAATGGCTAAGAATCCCAACCCTGTTCTAGATGAGAACCTTGTCCAGCCAAATCCTACTCCACCACCAAATGCTCCCTTACAAAACCGCCTTCTATCCATGACCTTATCCATGATAATTTAACTAAATTGAGAAACATCTTTCAATTATATGAGAGGCACCTTCACTTGTCTAATATGAAAACCACATTAGAATCAATAATTTCTAATGTTGAAAATATCACTAACCAACATATTAGATTTTTAGAGTGGCGAGAGGCCATGAGTCAACAATATGCCACTGAATTATGGTATGATCAAGTGAGGGAACTTGACATTACGAAAGCCCAATTAGCATAACTATTTATCAATCCAAAACTAGACAGTTCCCATTGATGTGCGCAAGCCTAAATATTCGATTACTTGGTGCACACATCAAGGTATCTTAGATAATTTTTGGGAGCATTGGTGGATAGTTTTTGATAAACCACCCAACAACAATCTTGATGTACCACAATATTTTTTATAAAATTTATATGCTGAATTTGTCTTGGGTAAGCATGTCAACTACTTTGATATGCAAGATTTCCAAGGTGTGGGTAGAGGAATGCCTCAGGATAGAACTGAGGCACATCAGGCAACCCCACTTATTCCCCCACAATCTATTGCTCCCCCACCTATAATACCTTTCCTAGAGATTGTTGCAGATGTAGCACATCAGAGTATCTTGGTCGTACATGTTTTGTCTAGCCATTGGATCACACAAAGCTCATAGTTTGCATAGCTGCATGATAGTGATACACCTATTGCATCAACTACTATTGGTATACCCTCCTCTTTTCCACATATTTGTTTGTCTCATCATCGTATTATGTGCCACCAGGTATGTTTGGGTCCTCTTGGACAACCTAATGAGTCTCTGATGGAAACATCTGGTCCTATGAGGTCCATCATATTTCAGATGTAGGAGATGATAGAGCACAAGGTAGAGAATTTCTATGAGAGACATTGGGTGTGAGAGATAATGTGGATGTAACGGTAAGACTTAAATTTAGCTCTCTTTACCACATGGATCTTTTTTTTTACTTTTGGTGGACACATATTTCTATGATACTGAGATGCGTTTGGATAATTTAAAGAATCATGTTCAAAGTCTTCACAAAATCCACAACACTTCTAAACTCCTTTCTACACTCATTTGTATAATAGCCTATTTCTCCATTCTACACTCCTTTCTTCTCTATTCTTGACCTCTTCCCCTACCAAATACTCCTCTAAAGTCATTGTGCTAGATTTTTTCATCATTATAATCACTTCTGTAACTGGTACAAATGTCTACTATCAAGATTTTGTGGTACCCCATTTTTAATTGTGTTGATATTTTATTGGTCTCACCATATGGGTTGGAGGTAACCAAAATATTATTCATAGATTCATCCTTCTAGCATTCCCTTGGCTCTAGCTATATCCTTATGGAAGAGTTCATTATCCTTACCTCTGTGATTATTCCAAGGTTCATATTCTTCTTCATTTCTTAGTCATAATGATAAAGAAGTAAAAGTAACCATCTCATGATAATCCCTCACTATAAAGTCTATAGAAAATATTTTTAACCTCCTTGGAGGATCCACAAATTCTAATTTTGTTACCATAGCTTATCTTTTTCCTTCTTTCACTGGGAATTCATTCCTCAAGTTTCCTTGAATGGAACAATAAGAATACCGTATCTTATTTCTTCTATCAGATATCATGTCTTGATTTCTATCTCCAATATTTAATTTTTGAATCTAATTTTAGCTTTTCTATTTAACCATTTTCTTAATTTTCCTTTCTCTAATCATAGGCATCAATTATTTATGCTAATTCCACTAATTCTACATATGTTTAAAACACTCTCCTATCTAATAATTCTATAATTTTAGGTAATAGTACTAATTCAAACTATTCAAATCTTTGACTTTTTTAGATAAAGTCTCCTCCAACTTACTAACAACCCCTTTAAATCATTGATCAAATTCTCTAATTGATTCTCCTTTTTCTTGTATAACATCTCCCTTATATTTCTTATACTCTCTAAGGAAATATCTAGAGACTCAAAATTATTTAGGAATTCCTCCTTTATATACTTTCATTCTTTGTCAAGTTGAGGATAGGCCTTCATGTAGCACTTTAGGGCTTCATCTTTTAAGTTGTCTAAAAAATCATATAGTCTAGTCTACTTGTCTCTTACCCCATTACTTTTTCAATTAGACTTTAAAATAAAAAATATTATTTGAGGGTTCTTTGGCACCTTCTCCAATTATGGGAAGTTTGAGGTGACTTTAATCCATTTTAAATTCCCTTGATTCATCATTTTTCATTGAGGATTTTCATTCACTTAACCTTCTAACTTTGTTTTCTTTCCTTAGATCCTTATACTCCTTGTTCTTACAACACTTTTCTTTCTCGATACACTCTTTGCCTTTCTTTTAATTCACTACTGTCCTCATCCTAATTTTTTCTCTCACAAATTCTATCCCAAAGAAATCTCTTTACACTCACTATATTTTTTCTTTTATATTTACTTCAAAATGATTCACTAGATATATCCTCACTAGAAATATTTCCTATCTTAAATGACATAGGGGATGAATCTTTGTCAAGGGAGTTCACCTCTTTAAGGTACCTTTTTAATTTAAGAGAGTTTTTTTTGTTAGTTACTAAAATTTTCTTATTGAAGTCCAAGATTCTCCCAAATTTCCTCAAGTGTCTTGATTATATCAATGGTTAGGCTATTCAACATGCCTTTCATGTCTTCCTTTCCATATATTTTTCTCTTTCTATGAATTCCTAAATATTCATTTTATTTTATTTTTGAATTCTCTCGCTTTTACTAACCAAATTAGATCCAAGTATTTTGTAGTAAATTCTAGAGGTCTTAGCTTAGTGACAAGGGTTTTAAATAAAACCTCAAAAAAATCATTAATTATAAGCTTATTGTTTAACAAATCAAGTTCAAAATGTTGTGCATGAGTAAAAAATTCAAATGGCAGAGCAACCCTTCTTTCATGCCCTATTTTCCCGCACTACATCTTTGAAGCCTCCTAGTGATTCTTTGAACACAAAATATTCCTCAATCTATTTTTTCAATCTACTTAGGCATTTTGTTGCTTTTTTAAAATGATAATTTATTTACTCTAATTTATATCTTTTATATTGAATGACACATTTATTATCTATCCCATTTTTTAGAATCTCAACAATTTCCATATTCTCATATATCTAATTTTTAGCAACAACCCTCTTAGCAAATCCATTTTTAATCTACTTTCCTAGCGGTGGTTTTTCACAACTTTTCCTATCCTTAACACTTCTTATGCATTCTAAATATTTTTCATTATCAAATTCCTCAATATTCTCAACAACAAGCCTCTTGGCATGCTCTAAATTGGCTTCACTCACCTTTTCCATTATCTTTTTGTATATCTTTTACCTTTCTTGCACTTGTTTCAATCTCCTTTCCTCCATGTTAATCTCCTTAGCTATTGAAATCTCTTCCACAAAATCTCTTTACTTATTGTTATAATTTCTCTCTTAGTCATAGATGCTTTTGATTTGCAATTTTTTTGATCTTTTTATTATTCTCTAATGACTTAATCAAGGCTTTCCTTTAACAAGTACAACATTTTGAGATCCTTTTTAGGATCCTCCTTTTCCATTCACCATCCCCTAGGATCCTAACCCCTCTCAAAATATTTAAGACCTAGTGTATTCTATCATCAATTATCAAATAAGCCTCTTTAATGTCTAAAATCCCTTATTGTTATGTTTTTTTCGTGTCATAATGTTTTTCTTATGAGTTAATAACATTTCCGTACTTCTTACTAGGGTCCTCACAATGGAACCAAAATATTGGCAAGAAAGTGGGCATAGACCTAAGATCTATATATGTGCTCTCAAATGTTTAGTTTGCACCCCAAAGTAAAGAAAATACAAAGATGATTACAACTTATGTGGTGTATTATAACATAGTGTGGTAGATTCCAACATATATTAAATAAAACAAACATATATTGATTGGTCATTTATACATCTATGTTTCACATATATATTCTAACTATATATATTATTTATGTATGTCTCTTACACACACACATCAATGTGGACCTTATCTCTCACTCATATCTATTCCATGCTTTTCTTTCACTCTCCCTTATATAGCCTCTTAATGCTTTTTTGTTCTTTCCTTCTGCTTATAACCTTGCATAAGCTCTTACTTATCTAAACTTCACATGAATTTAGCTTTCTTTTTATGATATTTAACCTTATTATAACTTCTTTAGGGATGTTTAAGTGTGTTTAAGGCTATTTAAGTGCTATATAACCCATTTTATGGGTCATAAATGATCCAAATGGAACATATAGAGGTTGTGCAATGCCACACAACCTCCTATATCTCTTTATTGAAAACCTAATGCTCATATGAGGTACCACAAGGATTCTAATATTTATATGGAGTACTACAAGGTATTTTGAGTCTCTATAAGATGTGGAATGCTTCTTGTACAATATTGTAAACCCTTTGTGGTGTAAGGAAGGATTAAATTTATCACCACAAATCTTTTGTAGTATAAATGTGGATTGTATTTACTCATGTATCTTGCTAATAAATCCCTAAAAAGAAGAGCTTCTAAATCATGGGAGAAATAAGATATTCAATGTATTGCACAATTGATTCCTAAACAATGGAAAGGGGTAACGAGGCATGCTTTTTGAAAAACCTATGATATATCTTGCTTTGTTTGTAGTATCAATCCTCATGCTTACTATTAGAAAATGATTATCATACTTATTATGAGTAGAATGGCATAAAGTGCATAATCTACACTTTCAAAAGTATTGTAAAAATTAATCCCATGATGATTGATTGAGTGTGGATGAATATGATTGCTTGCTTGGCCTCTTCTCTCCTCTTCTAGAACAAAAAATCCAATAAACTTCCATTCTCATAAGTTTCTAAAGATGTCTTTCCACTCAAGTTAGATATGACTAAAAATCGTGTGCCTTGGAATTGTTTCTATGATTATAAAATCCTCATTTTTATAAATTAATCTATTGATTAAAAAGCTTGGTCCTATGCTCCAACATACCATGACCTTTATATCAATGGAGGTGATATCATAATAGACGTGACCCTCCTACTAGTATAAAAATTTATTTATTGTAGATGAATATGCTTCTTTCCTTGACCTCTCCTCTCCTCTTATATAACTAAAAAAAACTATTCTTACAAATTACTAAAAATGTCTTTTAAAATGAAATCAAATTAACCTAAAAATTATAGAACTTTGAAAATTAATCCATCCTTAGAAAAAACCAATCTATCACCTTATGTCATCTCATATTATCTAACACTCTCCATACACATTTAACCAACACTCTCCATACACATTTAACCATATTTACTAATTAATAAAAATCCATGATTTTGAATTTCCATTAATTAACAAACTCAGTCCTGATAGACGTTGCCGTATCATCCTTCCCATAAGTGTGACGCGAATTCTAAGCCAACACGTTGCCATGAATAACCGGTATTCTCCCTACTTGTACACGTGGTGCTGAAATTATACCTGTCATCGCTACCACTTCTCACGTAGTCACAATATCGACGGCAACGACTATCCAGCCCCAGGAATGCACCGGGGCATGGATGTGCCGCTCATGCTGCATACATACCATTAACTCAAATCAATCAAATTAAATCCTTTACTGACAGCGTCTGTATTTATTCGCATTCTCGTACAACCTGTCAATATATGTATGAATATTTATAAATATTAATAGTATGTCCAAATATTTTGGAAGGTTTTTTTTACTTACCAATAGTGTTATTTGAATTAAATTTTTATAATATATTTTTTCACATTGTTTTATTTTATATAAAATATTTTTATGTTTAATAATATTTGAAAATGATTTAAATTATAATAGTGTTATTTAAATTAAATTTTTATAATATATTTTTTTTACATTGTTTTATTTTATATAAAATAAAAGAATATTTTTATGTTTAATAATTTTTGAAAATCGTCTAAATTATTAATAGTTTAAATTATTTGAATTGTATTTACATTCAATTTTTAATTATTTTTATAATTTTGGTTTGGATTTGGATTATAAAAATATTTTTTATAATTTTTAATTTAAATTGTATTTAATGTCTTTTTTTATATGATTTATTTATATGGTGATTAAAATATTACATTCCTAATTGATTATTTAAATTTTTAATAATTTTAGAAAATTAATTTTAATTTAGTCACATATTACATTCCTAACTAAATTATTTATATGCTTATAAAATGATTTCAATTCTTAATAATTTTTAAAAGTGACATAAATTTGGTTCTATAAACTATTTTAATTTACTTTTGAGTGCTTCCACTACTCTTTAAATTATTATTTTAAATCTAACTTATCTTATAGATTAGATTTCATGTTTCACATTAAAATAAAATATCATTTTTTATGAGGGTTATAGTTATTTTAATTAGGGTTATAGTTAGTATTAGAAACCTAAACCTAAATTAGGTAAGTTTCAATAAGAGTTAAGGTTATGTTAGGGTTCAATTAGGGTGAAGGATATGTTAGGGTTAGGGTTCTTTATTAGAGTTTAATTATGGTTAGGGTTCAATTAGGGTTAGGGTTAACAATAGGTTACATGATATAGGTTGGGGTAAAGGTTATTGTTAGGGTTGGGGTTAGGGTTAGGACTCAGCTAAGGTCAGGAACAAATAGGGTTTGGGTTAAGGTTGGGGTTTAATCGGGACTAGAGTTTAATTAGGGTTAGGGTTCAATTAGGGCTAGAGTTTAATTAGGGTTATGGTTCAATTAGGGTTAGGGTTAGGGTTAAGGTTCAATTACACTAAGTGTTCATTTAGAGTTATGGTTAGGGTTCAACTATAGCTATTTTAATTAGGTTATAGTTAGTTATGATTAGAGTTTGGTTATGATTCAAATATGGGTTTAAGTTCAATTATGATTCATGTTCAATTATGATTAGGGTTGGGGATCATTTTTAAATATTATTAAACAATATAAAAAAAATATATTATAAAAATTTAATTTAAATGACACTATTATAATTTAAATCATTTTCAAATATTATTAAACATAAAAATATTTTATATAAAATAAAACAATGTAAAAAAAAATATATTATAAAAATTTAATTTAAATGACACTATTATAATTTAAATCATTTTCAAATATTATTAAACATAAAAATATTTTATATAAAATAAAACAATGTAAAAAAATATATTATAAACATTTAATTCAAATAACACTATTGGTAAGTAAAAAAAACCTTCCAAAATGTTTGGACATACTATAATATAAATATTCATACATATATTGACAGGCTGTACGAGAATGCGAATAAATACGGAGGCTGTCAGTAAAGGATTTGATTTGATTGATTTGAGTTAACGGTATGTATGCAGCATGAGCGGCACATCCATGCCCCGGTGCATTCCTGGGGCTGGATAGCCATTGCCCAATATCGACAGACCGTCACAAAATCCCTCAATAAAATTCACACTTTAATCCAACGGCAAACATAACCTGTAAATGAGAGGAATAGAGAAGCAGGCATGAGATCGTCTGTAAAACAGCTGCTCCATGGAGGAACTCAGGTGTTCCAAATCAGGAAGGCGCGAGCTCAGGTTTCAATACGCCGAAGCTTCTGCGCGCAGATCGACATAAAATTTGTTTTTTGCAGTTCTTTGCCACTTTGTAGCTAATTAGGGTTTGTGTAGCGGTGCAGCCGCACGAAACAGGCGAAAGCGAGGGCGGCAGAAAGACACGGCAGGTGCCGGTGGAGGACGCCGACGAAGGGAGAGGCGGCGGACATCGAGAGGGCTCATCAGTCTTGGAAGGCGTGAAGCAGCATTTGGATAAGGAGATCGAAACGGCCAAGGATATGGTCAAAAATATCCCCGAAAAGACCAAAGAGACCAAGGAGGAAATCAAAGATCTTGGCGGTGTAGCCGCGGAGGCTGCCAAGAGAGATTTGCATAAAGTTGCTCAGAAGGTGGGCCTGGCCAAGGACGATTAAGTCATTGGATTGCTTGAAAAACCTGTAAAGCGGAGTGTGGGGACTGAATTCATAAGTGCAGCTCTTAAAGATTTTCTTGTAAGGAGACTTTTCAAATCAGGCGTATTGTATACATGATTGTACATAAAGTTCCTTAGAATCCAGGTTTCAAATATCGTAATTAGATACATCTCTTTGATGTAAATACTTGTTTAGGATTAGCTGTTTAACTGTATGTTAATGTTTGTATTGCTAGTTAATAATATTATTTGGATGCTGAAGTTTTTTTTTACTGCTTTTAATGTTGTTCAATTATATATATATGAAAATGAATGAGGGTTTTTAATTTGTTGATGGTTTATCCATATTTAAATATAATGGCTCACAATAATTTATATATTGTAGTTTGAGGTTTTTAATATAGACTCTGTGGATACTTTATCTAATAGAAATAATCTATAGCATATTTACTATTTTTTAACGTAGAGTTTGTCAATATTTAAATCATTCATTATCATATCAGGTGTATTGTATTTCAATTTTGTTAAATAAAATTATTTAATTTTATGTTTTGAGCACAACTATCAAACATAACCACTCCATAGTAAAAACTAGGAGGAAACAAAAAATATTAGACTTTGCGCACATCGTCTCACGAACCATAACATAGTAGAATCTAGAAGGTTTAGAGATATCTTTTCACATATCTACATTGATACTACACTGAGCGACTCCATAGTAAAAACTAGGAGGAAACAAAAAAGATTAGACTTTGTGCACATCGTCGCATGAACCATAACATAGTAGAATCTAGAAGGTTTAGAGATATCTTTTCACATATCTACATTGATACTACACTGAGCGATCATGCATTCTACAACCCTTCTAATCTAACAAATTTAATAATGGAACTTCACCTTACTCAACCAAGGTGAGGAGAAAGTTACACTCATATAGAACCTAGAATAGTAGGTGTAAAAGGTCTACATGGCACAAACCTATTAAAATCCATAAAGGTTTTTGTAAACTTGACGAGAGCCAACATAGTTTTCATAACCTTTCTAACGTTCAACATTTAATCTAACAAATTTAATAATGGGATTCAACCTTTAATCGACTCAACCAAGGTGCAAGGTGAAAGTTAACTCATAAAGAACCTAGAATAGTAGGTCTAAAAGGTCTACATGGTACAAACCTATTAACATCTATAAAGGTTTTTGTAAAGTCAACGAGAGTCAACATAGTTAGGTTTTTGTAAAGACAACAAGAATCAAACATAGTTTTCATAACCTCCCTAGGTCTTAGATCAAAAGAGAAATTAAGAAAAAAGACTTAGAAATTAAGAAAAAAGACTAAGTCATCAAAATTGCGATAATTTTGACAAACTAAGTCATTTCAACAATTGTGTCAAAAGTTAACAAGTTTTTCACTAACCTTGTTAGGAATTGACAAAGCTCCATCAAGTGCACAAAACCTTGGAAATCCTTTAAGTCATTGAAATTGTTATAATTTTGGAAAACTAACCCACCTTTCAATAGTTTGTCAAAAGTCAACAAGTTTTTTACAAATTGGAGTTGAAGGGTCATCAAGAAGTCAATAATAAAAAGTTATAAAAGGTACATCAAATTCTAATAAGGTTTTGTCAACCTTCAAGGTTGACATGGTTTTTAGTCATGGTTTCTAACTAAAATCAATAATAAAAAGTTCTAAAAGGTACATCAAATTCTAATAAGGTTCTGTCAACCTTCAAGGTTGACATGGTTTTTAGTCATGGTTTCTAACTAAAATTGCATCAGCGATAGAAAACTTACATGATCAATCAATGGATTTAACATAAAGATATTTGTTAGGTATAGTTTTTTAATGATCAACATAATAACAGTTAATCACAACCACATCAAAAACCAATACAATTTCTAAGAACTTTTAAAATCTCTTTGACAACCTAAAATATATGAACTAAACTTCCCTTTGATTTAATCTATCCTAATCATCTTGAACTCCTAGCTAGTTCAATCTTCATGCTTTCAAATTCTTCTAAAATAAAATATGAATATCGAGGTTATGAGTATATGTTTATATTAGAGACTAATCTTTCAAATTCTTCTAAAATAAAATATGAATATCGAGGTTATGAGTATATGTTTATATTAGATAGTAGTCTTCCTAAGGTTAGATATACCAATCTAGCCTGCACATGACTTAGCTAGTTCAATCTTCATGCTTTCAAATTCTTGTAAAATAAAATATGAATATTGAGATTATGAGTATATGTTTATATTAGAGACTAGTCTTCCTAAGGTTAGATATACCAATCTAGCCTGCACATGACTTTGGATGAATTTTGTGGTAGAATGCGAGAGGGAAATTTAAATCTCCTATGACCTAGAGCACATATGATAGTGGACTATCTCATCCCATGAGCTTATCATTTTGTACAATGCACAAACCTTGTGTTATCATGTGTAAAAAATTACAATCATAACACTCAAGAGATAAGGATAGTTGATGACTACCTTAAATTTCTTGTTTCAATAAACCATCTCTCAACACCACTTTTATATTACCAGAAAAAAGAATATGCTAAGATTAATAAAGGACTATCTCATCCCATGAGCTTATTATTTTGTACAATGCACAAACCTTGTGTTATCATGTGCAAAAAATTACAATCATAACACTCAAGAGATAAGGATAGTTGATGACTACCTTAAATTTCTTGTTTTGATAAACCATCTCTCAACACCGCTTTTATATTACCAAAAAAAGAATATGCTAAGATGAATAAAGGAATTGGTGATAGGTTCTATCAAGAGAAGAAATATTCAACCCTCAACAAATTAGCACAATATTGGTTGAAAGTGCTCAAGAAAGTTAAATTCCAACTACCTAGAGGTCTATATAGGTCTCACTTCAATGATGATATATTAGATATGAATAACTTGTTCAAAAAAGTAATCTGACCTGAAGAAAAAAATTATTTGGAATTATTAGATGTGCTTATTTATCATGGAAAGAAAGACACTGATTAGGAAAGTATTATAAGAGACAATTTTCATGATGACTTGATGAAATTTTAGATTAATTAAAATTTCTAAATGTCTTCATATCTATTATGTGTAATTACAAGCCTAAAATCATGCCTTGGGATACAAATTGTTGGGGAATATTGTGTCATAGTTCAAATCTACCATTATTATTGAAAATTATAATTATAAATTATTAACAAGAATTTTAGAAGTGTAAATGATGCTTTCACCATGATGATAGTGAGAGAGATAAGTGGGAACATTGGGGTAAGGATATCACTTGAGGTAGATTCTCTCAGTATAAAGTATGAAATATATTTTATCTAATATCCTAAATTCACTTATATCAAACTTAGAAGATGTGAGGAATCCCCTTATAAACTCCCCCATTTTGTGAGTGATAAAATTCTATTCATATAATTTTATAGGAACTAATATCCTAAATTCACTTATATCAAACTTGGAGGATGTGAGGAATCCCATTATAAACTCCCCCATTTTGTGAGTGATAAAATTCTATTCATATAATTTTATAGGAAAATAGAGGCTATCAAAATAATATGTATAGAGGAAAAAGGCATGCATCCTTTTCTCATTGATCTAAGATACTATATGCACATAACCTCTACAATCACATATAGAACATCAAGAGGTATTTAGTCAAACTAACTATTCACTTCTACTAGAAAAGGTTACCCTTTGAAAATAAAATTTATGTTGGAGATAACTTAATCATTCAACCAATAAATATTGTTACAATTCTCAACTAGAATAATTTTGGGAAGATTACAATTATGAATTCAAAGTGAGGATAATATATTGGATGAATTTAACTTAGGAATGGGTTAAATCCTTTAGCCTAGTCTAGGAAATAGAAGGTGTAAAATAATAATGTACATAATTGATTGATCACATATTCAGCTCCACTATATAGGTAAAACCATTTCCTTTTATCAATTGGACAAATAAACAGTTAAGGAAATTCATGAGAGATCACTCTTTGTACTTTAAAAGACAAAGGAGTGGCTTGATAAGAAGATTGTTGACTGTACTACGATACAGTCACCTACTAAATAGTATACTTTAAGAATGAGTGAACAAGTTGATAAACCAAGAGAAAGTTCTTCATCTCAAGCATTGACAACAATTTACTACACAAGATCAAAGAAAAGTGTAGTAAGGGGAGGAGAAAAGGAAGACTCGATATTTATATATATATATGAAAATAACTTGTGGTGATGGTGATTTGGAGCCAAATAAAAATTTAGACATCAAAAGGAAAATGAATTCAACCACACAAGGTATCAAATTCACTCTCAAGTTCCTATAATGTTGGTCAATAACCAACTACTTCTAATCCTTTTAATCCTTCACCTCCACCTTCCTCACCTCAAAGTCCTCCATCCTGTTCACAAAAGGCCCATACAAGAGGTAATACTCCTATTATAACTTCACCTCTAGCTATCCCACCTTCTCCTTCAAATTCCCAAATGGTTGTCACAAGTTCTTCCATGCCTACCTTAAGGGAGATGGTCATAAAATGAGAAATTTCACAAGTGGTAGCTCTGATTCTTGATCTTAGATAATTTATTGGAAAATTATCCAAAACCCAAGAAGAACTCAATTTGCGCCTACATTTTTATTATGAAATTCCATTTCATTGAATGCATTCTACATCTCCTTAATGTTTTCAAAGCCCCTTTTTCTACAAACTGTTTTGAGCAATTTTTGCAATCAACGAATTCTATGAGGCCGCATCTCTTGTGAAGTATCCTACGAACAACTTGTTTGCATTTTCTCTGCTTCCACTTTTGCGCGCATGTCTTCGACAAATCCCCTTTGAGCAAAATTTGCAATCATTTCATTCTTGAGACGAGATTTCTTTGAGGCACGCTGTGCGACATTTCGTATGTCGTGTCTTTCCTGCCACATTTTGCTAAGATGTTTCATGGAGCCCCAACAAATCCACTTTATGCATGACTTTTTAAAATTGCGTGGCGGTGGGAATTAAAATCTCCGATGGAAATTGCTCAGCGTGGGGCGGAGGTGGGTTTCAGAATGAACCTTGCGCATGGACATTAAAGTTTAGGTATCAGGTTGTCTCCCGAACCCGAATTCTGAAAGGTTCATTAAAGCGCGGGATCGGGATTCAGATGTGCACCATGCTGTCAGACATTTTTAAATGAGGGCTAAGTTCTCTTCTAAGCCCGAATTCCGAAAGGCTCATTCATTATTTGCATTTTTTTTTTCTCAGGCCTTTTATGTGCGGAGGCGGGTTTCAGATCTGCATTGAAAACACGAACACTTTACTTAGTTACAAAAATTCTTCCGATTCCAAAGTCCGAAAAGAATACTTCTCTATAATCCCATTTTCATTTTTTAACTTTTCAGCAGGCGGGTTCGGATTTAAAGATTGCTTTGGAACATTTAAATATGTCAAATGTTCCTTCGGGATTCGAAAGCCCGAATGACTCTTTTTTTTAGTTTTTCAAAAAAAAATTAAGATTTTCTAAATTTTTTAAATTTAAATTGAGAAGATTTTTTATTTAAATCTTTTACAATAGAAGATTTAATATTATTTTTGGCCTCTTTTTCATTAAATTTAAAATCTTTTGGATTCTAAAATTTATTTATTTCTTTTCTTTTCTTTCTTTCTTTTTTAATTTTTTTATTTTGAATTTCACTTTTTATTTTTTGTGTTTTGTGTTTTAACATTTTTCAATTTTGTATATTTTAATATTTTGATTTTTTTTTGTATTTTTTAATATTTTGATTTTTTTTTATTTTTTATTCCTTTGTGTTTTGAAAAATTTAAGCACGTACCACAAAATGAAAGCTGACAGCTAAAGAAATGACACAAAAAGCAAAAAGACACACAACGACCAAATTAAAGATGACAACAAAAGAAACCAAAACCAAACCACGAAGGATGAAAATGAAGAACAAACGATGCGACAACCTGGAAATCAAAGACAAAGAAATGGAGAAGACCAAAAGAAACAAATGACAACCAACGTGGAGACGTGACAAGAAAAAAAGATAACAAAGCAAGGCAGGGATCAGGATTAGGATTGGACATAGAACGTGATCAAAAGAAAACCCTGAAGGCAGAGCAGAAATCAAGATAGGGTCAGAATCATGAACATGAACCTCACTTAGGAGCGAGGTTTAGGTTTCGTTCCAAAACTGGATTCCAAAACCAAGCCAAAAGAAACAAGAAAATGGAAAACGGAGTTGGGATGAAAACTAGAACATGAACCTTCCAAAGGGGCAAGGTTCAGGTTCCATTCCAAAACCTGATTCAAACAAAAAGGAATGACAAACAAGTGGAGATCATAATCGGGTAGGAGCCGAGAACATGAACCTTCTGAAAGTGCAAAGTTCTGAAGTCATTCCAAAATCTGATTCCAAAAAGAAAAAAGACAAGAAATCAAGTGGAGATCAAAATCGAGATGTAACATGCAAAATGAACCCTTGCAAGGTGCAAAGTTCAAGTTCCTTTTTGAAACTCGAATATGACAAAGAAAAAAAAAACAAGGGAGAAATAAGAGGATTAGATTCAAAATAGAAACTAGAACTTAAACCTGTTGAGGGCGCAAAGTGTTAGTTCCAATCTAAAACCTGAATCCAACAAAGCAAAAACAAAGCAAGGCACAAGAAAAGACAAAAATGAGAATGAAAAAGTGTGAACACGATAGACCAAAACAAAGAAATGGGAGGAAAGCAGAGGGGGTCTTCGAATTTTCCAAGAAAAAAGTTGGGGTGTATATGCAGGGCATAATAGGATGTAGTTCTCTTTGGTTTTGATTATTGATAATTTGATTGGAGCTTCATGGTTGTGTAAATTTTATTTGAAGTCAGAATGGATTGATTGATTGGATTCTCATGGATAATAGAGAGAATTGGGTGACATTTCATACCTAGCATGTTTAGAGATACGATATTACTCATTATGAGGTATAAAAAAAAGACTAACGATTCTATACCTACATATAGACATCAGTCCATTATGGACCTAATGTGAAAGTTAAATTTTATTATAATATAAATTATTTCTTGGTGTTGTATACACAAAATAATATTGTGTTCCACTCAGTCTAATCGATAGGTGAATGATCTAAGAAGTGTTTCCTACTTGATTATCAAATGCATTCTTTATTCGTATGTTATCATCTCATGTGTATTTGTCTCAAGATTTTCTATTTTTATAGGCTTTTTGAGAAGTAGGCACAAAGTTTAAAGGATTTTCAATATTCTCCTTGTGCTATAGTATTGAGCTATGGTAATAGTTTTAAGGGATTTTATGGATATGCATAATAAATGATTTATAGAATTGGGATATTCCATTTATTGTGGGAATGATTGGTTTGTCTAATCTACCTTTGGTATGAGAAGTTTACATATGTTGCTACCATATTTTCACTTTGATTTTAATGGTTAGATGTTGGTATTCTTTCATTTGGGAATGTTAGAGTAGATCTTGTAACTGTAGATAAATTCACACATGTTAGTGTTGGTACAAGGAAATGATTAAATTTTTAATTTATCTCCTCATTATTATATTGTCTCATTCCTAAAGGTTTTTATGTCTATATAGTTGGGGTTAATAAGAAGTAAAGTGCTATTGTTTGCACATCATTATTTTTTTTCAATAGTTTGGTAGCTCCTAAATCTCTTTCTTCATTGGTGTGGAGGAATTGGTATTTTTTTAGATATTGGTAATGATATATGTTTTATAGTGTGAAGCATTTTAAATATCAATGTATACATTACCTTGACACTATGTGATAAAGGAGTTAACCACATTCTCTATGTGAGTGTTGTAGGTGGACTTGTTAATGCCTTATGATGAACTATCATCAGGTCTCACACTTTAATTAATTAATTATCATATTGACCAGGGTGGTATCCAAGGTTGTTTGTGGAAGTATTTTATATTTCCTAATTCATGTTAAATTTTATCAAAATAGGGAAAGCTTATGCCGAAAAGACACACTAACTAGAAAGAACTCAAAGGTTCTAATATATGAAAACATATAATATACTTAAAATTATAGAATTTAATTAAAGAAAAATAATCCCTAGATTATGGCATCATGGAGACATGCACTAATGTCATTAAAATTTTATTAAATACAATTATAAATAAAATTTTAAGTTGAATTAAATGAAATTAGTTTAACTACCTAAGAGAATTATAATAAAATATGAGACTTTTATTCTACTTAATTTTTGGAGCACTAGTAGTCTTATGGTAGTTCACAAATTCAAGAAAATTAGGGGATGTTTGTCTCTAGAATTTCTCTTGTGAATACCTAGTCTATGATAGTTTTGGAGACGCTTTGAGAATTTTGGACCTCTATATATGTGACACTCTAAAACTACTCTTTTTCTTGACTATGTCATGTTTTTACAAAACCACATCTTTTTATCCACGGCCATCAAAATTAATAACCATTAACATAGAAAAAAAAGTATGTATACATTAATATTTAATAAAATTGCAATTAATTTATTTCATAATCTTATTAATTTAAGGATGATGAGGGTATATGGAAGGTAGTGGGTGACTAGAAAAAGGTATAATTTTTTTAATAATGAGATAAATATTCACACCTCACTACTCTTTAGGACTTTTGGTTAACTAGGTCAACCTGCTTCTCTTTTTTCCTACTGCTATACATTGTTTTCATCTCCTCTAGTGCATTAATCTTCAAATAATTAGTTGAAACCACAAGTTAAATATGCTTCTTGGTTGATCTCTTGAGGACTAATAATGTATCCCTTGAAGTTTCTATCTTTTTCTTCCATTTTTCAAAATTCTAATCAAATTGTGCATCATTAACCTTCAATGTGGTGACTAATTGGAGAATGAAGGACAAACTACATTTCATTCCAATCCACTTAAATATCTATATTAATTGAGAATTTATCTAATTTAATTTTCTTTCATAAAATGCCACATAATATTCCTAAGATATATTGGTTCTCTCTTTTGGAGTTGTATAGTTAGGGTTTTTTAACTTCCATCACAAGATGCAATTTTTTTGACATGTTAGGAATAACAACAATGATCTATCCTCATAAATTTTTAGCCATAGTTGGATATTTTAGCATCCTTATAAAATTATCTATAAATTTTTGTGGTTTTCTATTAATGTTTCATTAAAAATTTATTGGTTTCCTTTGTCTTTTGGTACTCTCTTGTCTCTTGTTTCCATACCACTTTATTTCTCATTGGGTGATCCCACAATATTGGTTTACAATTTTTGGCCAAAATGGACACTAAACTAATTTTTTCTAACTAAATATTCACTTTTAGGCACCTATAGCAGCTAAACAGTGAGGAATTTGAAGATGATGCAAACTAGTGATTTGTAACATTTTTTCTGTACATTTTAAATATATTTTTTCAAAAAATTTGGAGTCATATTGCACTTTTTTTCCCATCTCTTTCAAAAACTAGTTTTTTTTAGTAAACACCATTTGTAAGGAGTGATGCTCACTGTATAAAATTTAACTTTTTTTTCATGAAGGATAAAATTCAACTTTTTTCAAATTTAGATTTGTAACTACGATATCTAGTGTTTTCATTTGGTTTCATGGTGTTTTATTGAATATTTTTTCCCTTAATCAAGTTTCAAAGTCAAATCAATTACAATTCAGACATAGGCAGACTGTATACAACATAACTTTTTTTTGTATATATCAATTTTTATTTATTTTTGTTGGATCAAGGACTTCAATATCTAGTGCATTGCTATTTTTCAAAAAAAAATTGATAATTTGATATTTTTCCACATGTGCAAAACAAAGAGCTTGATTTTCAGTGAAAAAACTACATTCACAAGAAATAAAAATAAAAATAATAATAAAATTTTAATTTTTAAAATTATACTTTTTGGGAATCTTATAATAAGGACTACATACTTACAAAAATAAATTTTAAATGAATTCATTTGATCCCCCAAAAGGTAAATCAAAAGTGGTTTTTTATCAACATTTTGATAGGTGTAAAGGAGACTCTGTTATAGGTATGGTTTAACACTAGCGGGGTTCTATCTAAGGGGGTTTGCTCTAAGGTGGTTCGATCAAACCCTCTTCAATTGGAATCCTTTAAATGGAAATTTTCAAGGTCTAAATCATTATATTTTCTAAAAATATGTGATTTCAACAAAAAATAGGATCTCTCAGAAATTGTAAACCAGTATTGTGGTATCACCCCATTGTAGAAATTACAACCCTTGGTTTTACTTCTCCTATAAAGAGGTTGATGAAGAAGTTTATTTATTTTTCAACCAAAATATTATATGTGAAAATATCATAGGATATTTTTTTTCTTTGGTGAAAATTTCTTAAAAGCTTCCAAAAATTTATATGTTGGGAAAATGTGTCTCAAGCTTCCAATTACATAATATTTTCTATTGATAGGTAAGCATGAACATGAATGGGAGGGGGGTGTGTGCAGGGGTTACCCCCCTATGAGGGGTCTAGGAGCCACACACCAAGCCAAAATTTTATGTATATTTTATGACTATAAATCTAGACTGTTCATCATTAGATCTCATATCTAATGGTAGATATTTTTTTGGCTTGAATTTCCCTAGAAGGAAACCCTATTTTATGAGGGTATTGTATTACATCTATTATTGTGATGTATTTTGAAAGTCTGAGAGTAGTTGCGTTAACTTTGGATCTCCAGTTGATGATACTCCTAAGAGAATCTTGCTCTGCAAGTATATTGTAATCTTCATGATTTCTGAATAATATATTGGGCAGATTTTGGAGTGTGGGGTTTTTTATCTTGAAAGGGTTTTCCCCATGTAAATAACTATATTGTGGTATGCATGAAATTTATGTTTAAGTTTCTATAACTATTAAAAATATCTACAAAGTGTTGCATTATCCTTCTCTCAAGATTAGTGTAGGAAGTTGTTCCACTACCTTAGCTTCTTTACAAGTGTTATCAAATTTTGATCACCTTTGGTTTTAGTTGTGGGTTGTTGGGGTTTTTGAAATAATCCAATTTTGAATGGGAACTTGTGTACAAGATACTTTGTGATCTTATTGTTGGAATTTACAGATGGTAAGTTCATTAGGGAGAATAGAGGTGGATACTTTTTTTGGAAATAATTTTTAAATGTGGAAGCTGAAGATGGAGGATATGTTAATAGATCGAGATCTATGGTATACTTCTGATGAGAATGTTTCAAGGCTTGTAGATCCTACTTTGGCTACCCAATATGATGTTATGAACTGTAAAACCAAGGGTCTAATTAGATTATACTTGGAAGACTCTATTTTAATCAATGTCCATGAAGAGAACTTTGCACTTAAACTATGGAAGAATCTTGGTGAGATGTATCAAACCAAATCTTTAGAGAAAAAGATATTCTTGAGGAAGAAATCATATTCATTGAGAATGGAAGAGGTTGGATGAATTACAAATCAATTGGAAGCATTCAATGTGTTGGTGGCTTAATTAACATCATTTGGTGTCAAAATAGATGAGGAGAATTGTTATATCTTACTTTCTTCTTTGCTTGATTTATGAGATTCTCTTGTTATGGCTATTGGGATAATTTGTTTTATCTTGTAGAGTGAAGATGAGGTGGCTTCTTTGCTTTCTAAAGATATGAGGAAGGTATCCATCAATTCTAAGGAGGCCATAAATGTTCATGAAAGACCTAAGGAAAAAGGAAAAAAGATAAGAAGCATGAAAAATCCAAGTCCAATGGGAGATACAAATCTCTTGGAAAGTCCAGTGTTATTTGTTGGAACTATTGTAAGCCTGGACATATTCGTAAGAGCTATAAAGAATAAAAGAAGAAGAAAAAGAATAGATTTGATTCTAATTTTAATTCTAATTCCAAGAAGGAAGATGGAAATGCATTCATTACAAATTTGGAAACTCATGTGGGTAATGATGCATGGTTAATTGACTCAGGTGCATCTTTCCATATGACTTCTAATAGAGATTAGATTTTTGAATATGAAGAATTTGATGGAGGTAAGGTGTACTTGGGTGATGATTCTTATTTAAATATTGTTGTCCATGTGGTAAATTTAGAATCAAGTTTCTTGATGGTAGAATAGAAAGGATTAATGGTGTGTTGCATATCCTTAGATTTGCCTAATTTTACATTATGTATGAGAAAACTAATAGATGCAAGTGTGTAAGTAGTATTTTTGATATAGAACGCTAGATGGTTAGAGGTGCTATGGTGATTGCTAGAGGTGTCAAATAGGACACATTGTATAAGCTTGATGCATACACTATTGAATGCAAGAGTACTTCTATGAAAAGCAATTCTATGAAAGAGGCACGAGGGTTTCATCTTTAGTAGATGGTCATGGATTTTGGGTACCCAAGGGTGCTTTTTCCTCTGAATCAAAGTTACATGTAGATAAAACTATGTTATAACACCAGTGACTTTGCCACTAAGGACCTTGAAAAATAAAAACCTTGTTGAAGGGTTGTCTGATTGTAATATGGATTTTATTTCTATGATCATTACATTTATGGAAAATAAAGCTAGGGTATGATCATGATTGGCCAAAAAGTGGCAATATGATGGGTATGTGGCTGACAACTTTTTTCTTACTTGGAATTGATGAAATGAAAAGGGTTTTTAAAGGAGATTCTCAAATTTCCACCAATATAAATTATGCTTTACTTTAAATTTAATAAATAATTATTATTCATTTTCTACTTGAATTATGACTAAAGTCTTGATTGATAGGCGAATTGAAAAACATCTATAGCTTTCAAAGGGTATCACATTTTTTGAATCTGAAACATGTGTCACATTCTATGCTTCACACAATATAAGATTAAAAAAAGAAAAATTGAATTTCATGAAGTTTTGACCAAGTTAAGGTGATCAGGGATACAAGTTTTTATATTTTTTAAAAGTTGTAATAAAAAATTCATAATTAATCATTTACTTGGAAAAACATTACAAAAAAATATGCATCACATCGGGACATGAGTTCTCTACTTATATATAAAATATTATAAAAAATATTATCATTTTATTGTGGTTATGGTGGTCAGATAGATACCTACTTATTTTTTCCCTAAAATTTAATTACTACTATATTGAAATTTCAAATTTTCACCAAATAGATTTAAAAAAAAAAAAAACCTAGTAGTTTAGAAACTATATTCAATTTTCTACAGATTCGATTCTTACATATTTTTGAAATAATATAGATAACTTATTCAAATTTTTATGTCAAGTTGCCTGACTCTCATTTTTACTTGAGTTTTCATAGATCTTGTGGTGTATTGGATCTTATTCATTATGATATGTTTGATTTTGCAGATGTTCCTTCCATTAGAAAATCCACATATTATGTTTCATTTATTGATGATCATAGTAGAAGGACATGGGTATACTTTCTAAAGAGTAAATCTAAAGTTTTTAGTCGATTTAAAGAATTTAAAGTAATGGTTGAGTTTTAGATTGGAAAGAAAATAAAATGTTTGAGGATTGATAATGGTGGTGAATTTTTCTCTAATTATTTTGATAGATTCTATAAATATTGTGGTATTCTTAGATAAAAGACAACTTTGTGTTATCCACAACATAATGGAATTCTAGAAATAATGAATAGGATACTGATTGAGAAGGCTTGGAGTATGTTGAGTGGTTATGGTCTAGAACAAAGGTTTTGGGATGAAGTTGTTGTCATTTCTTGTTACCTAATTAATAAGTCTCCTACATCAACTCTTGTTGATAAGATTCCTATAGAGGCATAGTCTAGTCATAAGACTTCATTAATACATCTTATAGTTTTTTGTTGTAAGGAATATGTACATGTGCCAAAGGAGAAGCAAGCAAAGTTGTAGAACATGGCTATGAAATGTATCTTCATCAGATATGGTTATGGTGTGAAAGGAAACAAGCTTTGGGATCTTGTTGCACAAAAGGTAATATATAGTAGAAGTGTTATTTTTAGAGAAATTGAGCCTTCTTCTATTACATTGTAGACAAAACAAGAAGCTAAGGAGAGGCCATCTAGCTAAAAATCTTCAGAAGATGAGGAAGAACCTCCAACTCAACTTGTTCATAGCTCTACAAGGCATGGAAAACCGCCTGAAGGTATTCACCTAATGATTGGAGATATATATTTTTCTTTGAATACTAACATGGATGCACTAAGATTAGTAGAAGAGGAATCATGTATGAATGATACAAAATCCTATAATATTTATATAGATGAATAAATGAAAGATTTCAAAATAAATGATACATGTTGGTATGTGGTGACTGATCATGCTATACTGTATAGGCCATAGTATACTATACACCCTAGCCCCCCATCCTCGTCGGGGTTGGGGGCTGGGCGAGGCCCCGGGTGGGGGTTCGGGGCCGGCAGCCCTTGAGAAGCGGGGGTTTGGGGTTGGCAGCCCCCGAAAAGCAGGGGTTTGGGGGCGCAGCCCCCGAGAAATTTTTTTTTGCCATTTTTTTCGCGTCATTAGCGAGAAAAGAAAAATCTCCGAAAAAGAAAGAAAACTGACATTGTAAAACCCTAATTCTGGAAGCTTCTAAAAGCTTGTTAAAAGGGGTTGGGATGGGGTTACGTGATGAGAAAAACACAATTATTCACTCTAGATTGTAATAGGTTTTGTAATCGGGATAATAAAAGTATTGGATGGCTGCAGCTTGGTGGATGTAGCCCGATTGGGTGAACCGCGTTAAATTCTCTGTGTTATGATTTATTCTATGTATGTTTTAGTTTCTCTGATTATTATTTAAATCTGCATTTAATTGTTAGATATCTGCCATCTCTAACCCTAACAAGTGGTATCAGAGCAAGTTGTGTTTTAATTATCATCTATAGGAAGATCTCACGGTTGAGTGGGAGTCTCACGGTTGAGTGGGAGCAATGGCAGACGAGGGTAAGAAAGATGAGAAATTGGAGCTTGTGCATACAGATGTATGGGGACCAGCTCAGGTATCTTCTCCCGGTGGCTCTCTGTATTATGTTACATTCATTGATGATGCAACTAAAAAGGTATGGATTTATTTCCTTAGGCAGAAATCTGATGTATTTGAAACTTTTAAAAAATGGAAAAGCTTGGTTGAGAATGAGACAGTAAAAAGATAAAATGTCCGCATCAAATAATGGTGGTGAGTATTGCAAACAAAGAGTTTGAAGATTATTGTCTCCAATGGTATCTCAGAGGCGAAAACAGCCCAAGGAATCCACAAGAAAATGGAGTGGCTGTTTATGAATAGAACAATAATGAAGTGTGCACAGACTATGAGATTGTATGCTAGGTTGTTTTTAAAAATGTGGGTAGAGACTATAAACACTGTTGTTTATTTAATTAATAGAGGTCCCTCTAATCCTTTGGATTGTGGTATTCCAGAGGAAGCATGGAAAGGTAAGAAGGTGAGTTATTCTTTTCTCAAAACCTTCGGTTGTGAAGCATTTGCACATGTAGATTCTGAAAATAGAACCAAGCTTGATGCAAAATCAAAGAAATGTGTATTTGTTGATATGGCATTGATGAATTTGGTTATAGGCTTTGGGATTTTGAAAATCGAAAATCTGTGAGAAGCAGGGATGCCATATTCAATGAGAAAGTTTTGTACAAAGATCTGTTGCTACAACATGAGAAGAAAAAAATGATTATGTAGTGTTGGATGATATTCCAACAATGATGTTTCAGTGGTTCCTCATGCTCTGCAACAACAATAACAAATACCACAAACTCATGTTAGACGATCTTCAAGGGTAAGTAGACCTCCGTAAAGATTCTCCTTTTTGTATACTCATCTCGCACTACGTCGGGAACCGCATTGATTATGATGAAGTTATGTAGGTGGATACCAAGGTTCAATGGGAGCATGGAATGGAAGAAGAAATGGACTCTTTGCTGAAAAATCAGACTTGGGAATTATGCAAGTTGCCTGCAGATAAAAAGGCTTTACCAAACAAATGGGTTTATAGGTTGAAAGAGGAGGATGGAGGTAAGAAAAAAGTTAAAGCCAGATTAGTTGTAAAGGAATTTGCATAGAAGAAGGGTATTTACTTTGATGATATTTTTTCTCTAGTTGTTAAAATGACTTCTATTCAGATTGTTTCCTTTTAAGCATTATGGCTGGCCTAAAAATTTGCATTTAGAACAAATTTTGATGTTAAAAACACTTTCTCCATGGTGATTTGAAGAGGAAATATATATGTAACAGCCAAAGGATTTGAGGTCAAAGGTAAGGAGAAACCGCGTGTACATTTGAAGAAAAAGCTTATATGGTTTGCGCCAGCACTGACACAATGGTATTTGAAATTTGATAATTTTATGGTCGAAAGCAAGGCTACGCCAGTGTGGTAATTCTCTAATTCATTGTGTTTATTTTAAGAGGTTGGATAATGACAGCTACATTATTTTATGCTTATATGTTGATGACATGCTTGTAGCTGGGTCTAACATGGATCACATAAGTGAGCTAAAATAACAGTTAGCAAAATGTTTTGCTATGAAGGATTTGGGTGCAGTAAAGCAAATCCTTGGTATGAAAATTTGTAGAGATAGGAAAAACAAAAAATTATTTTTATCTCAGGCTAATTATGTTGAAAAGGTGTTGCAGAGATTTCATATGGAGAATGCAAAAGCTATCAACACACCTTTGCCTATTCATATTAAGTTGACTAAGGATATGTGTCCAAAGACACAAGAGGAGGAAGAAAAAATGTCCAAGGTACCATATGCTTCAACTGTCAGCAGTTTAATGTACGCCATGGTATGCACAAGACCGGATATTGCACATGTCGTAGGAGTTGTTAGTAGGTATTTGATTCATCCTGAAGTTGAGCATTGGAATGCAGTAAAATGGATTCTCAGGTATTTGAGAGGTACATCCAATAAGTGTTTATGTTTTGGGGGCTCTAATACTGATTTAAAAGGCTATGTTGACTCAAATTTGGCAGGGGATATTGATCCCAGGCGAAGTACCACAGGTTATGTATTTACCGTTGGTGGGACACCAGTGAGTTGGATTTTCTCGATTGCAAAAGGTGGTTTCTTTATCCACCATAGAGGCAGAGTATGTTGTTGCAACAGAGGAAGCAAAGGAGATGATATGGCTGCAAATTTTTATGGATGAGTTGGGAAAACAACAGGATGGAAATTACTTATTTACAGATAGTCAAAGTGCTATACATCTTGCAAAGAATTATGCCTTGCATTCTAAAACAAAACACATATAGTTGAGATATCATTTCATTCGGTCAGTGTTGGAAGATGGACAGGTCAAGCTGGACAAGATACATACAGATGTCAATTTAGTGGATATGTTTACGAAGGCGGTGCCAAGGGAGAAGCTGAGCTCCTCTTCAGCTTCGGTTGGGCTTCAAGGTTGATTTCAAGTATAACAAAGCAATAGGGTCCAAGGTCCTTATTTCCAGTGGGAGCTGTAAGTGCAGCAATGTTATCCAAGATCAGTCTCCAAGTGGGAGGTTGCGATGGTGTGGAACCTGATCAGTCTCCAAGTGGGAGATTGTTGGTATGTGGCGACTAATCATGCTATACTATATAGCCCATGGTATACTGTACACCCTGGCCCCCCATCCTCGCTGGGGTCCGAGGGCGGCAGCCCCCGAGAAGCGGGGGTTCAGGGGCGGCAGCCCCCGAAAAGTAGGGGTTCGGGGGCGCAGCCCCCGAGAAATTTGTTTTGCCATTTTTTTTGCATCATCAGCGAAAAAGGAAAAATCTCCAAAAAAGAAAGAAAACCAACATTGTAAAACCCTAATTCTGGAAGCTTCTAAAAGCTTGTTAAAAGGGGTTGGGATGGGGGTTACAGTATGAGAAAAACACAATTATTCGTGAGATTGTAATAGGTTTTGCACTGGATAATAAAAGTATTGGATGGCTGCGGTTTGGTGGATGTAGCCCAGATTAAGTGAACCACGTTAAATTCTCTATGTTATAATTTATTCTATGTATGTTTTAGTTTCTCTGATTATTATTTAAATCTGCATTTAATTGTTAGATATCTGCCATCTCTAACCCTAACAATACATTGGATATTGCACCATTTTCTAAAGGTAGAAAAACTGAACATGGTTACAAATGTGTGTCAAAGAAAAAGATTGGTTTAGATGGAGGTATTGAGAAGTACAAAGCAAGGTTGGTCGCAAAAGGTTACTCTCAAGTTGAGGGTGTTGGTTATGGTTCAAGATATTTTCTCCTAAATTACAAAAATGACATCCATTATATTTTTGCTTTCTATTGTTGTTGTTTATGATTTAGAGGTTGAGAATATGGATGTGAAAACCGCTTTCCTTCATGGTGACTTGGAGGAGGATATTTAGATGACATAGACAGATCACTACATGGTGAAAGGTTAAAGTAAATTGGTTTTCAAATTGAATAAATATTTGTATGGCCTGAAACAAAGTCTTAGGATGTGGTACCAAAAATTTGATACATATGTTTTGAGTTTGGAATTTGAGCATTCTAAACTAAATCGTCATGTTTATTATAAAACTGATGTTGATCATTTCTTGTTTATTGCATTATATGTTGATATGTTATTTATTGGTAAAGAGAAAGGTATGATTTTAGAATTGAAATCTCAACTTGTAGCTACTTTTGAAATGAAAGATCTTGGTGCAACTAGACATATTCTTGGGATGGAAATTAGAAGAGATAGAGTGAATATAAAGCTATGGGTTGACCAAATTATGTCAATTCAATTTTACACAGGTTTGACATGTAGGATTTTAGACCATTTTGTGTTCATTTTTCATATGGAAAAAAGTTATCTATTTCAAATTTTCCAACGCCCCCATCAAAGATGGAAGACATAAGTAGAGTGCCTTACCAAATTATAGTTGTAAGTTTTATGTTTTTCATGGTTTAACTAGACTAGACATTGCCCAAGCAATGGGAATTATTTTCTAGATATATTTCTAATCTTGGTAGAGTTCATTGGGATGTAGTTGAAAGAGTCTTTAGATATTTGCATGATACCTTAGAGTATTCCTTGTGTTATCATAGTAATTTGATTGAAAAGAAGATTTCCCTTGATATTAATGGTTATGTGGATTCAAACTGGGAAGTTGATGCTAATAGCAAATGATCCATCAATGCTTATGTGTTTACTTTATTTGGTGGTGCAATTAGTTGGATGAGTAAGAGATAGGGCGTAGTTTCTTTTTCCACTACTAAAGTTGAGTCTATGGAAGCTACTCATGCTTGTAAAGAATCCATTTGTCTTAAGGCCCGACAATGTTTAGATATTGGAATAAAACAAGTTGCAATGAAAATTTATTATGATAGTCAGAGTGTGTTATGTCTAGCTAAGAACCCAACATTGTTCGGTTTCAATTGATTGCAATTTTGGTTATCAATTTTCTCCTTGATGTCAAAAGCTTGTTGTAACCCTTACTCATGGTTTTGATCGTGTTAGTATTGCATGTGTTGGCAATGATCTCATGGTTTTGATCTTGTTAGTATTGCATGTGTTGGAAATGATTGATTCATATTGTTTATGATTATACTAGACTGATAGTGTTGAATGAAGAAACAAGGCATTTATCAGCTTCAATCACCTTGGTATGTTCAGGTGATGACATTTTAGTGGGAAGGTATATCTTGTTTCAGTTTGACAGCCATAGGTATATTCAACATGCTTACAAGTATTTACGACATACTCATATTGCCAAATTCATTTTAGTGAGATATCATTTGATTCATGGAATCATAAATATTACTAATTGCAAGGTTTAGAACAACATTATAGTTGCAAATATCAGCTTCATAAAGGTATTGCTTCAGTCTGGTCTTGGTTTCATTAATCAAGTTGATCTTGGTATATGATATTTAATACTTGGCAGGGCATATTTTTGTGATCACCATCGTATATGATATTGAAGCTAGGAATATTTTATTTTAAGAAAAAAGACTATTAAAATCCTTTGTTATAAAAGGCTCGAGCTTACCATATGATATATAGTTCATATTAATTATATTGGTCTCAACCTTTTTATTATTTTGAGTCTTAATAAAAAGACTCAGGATCCATTTTATTGTCAGATTTCATTGGAATGTTATTATTTTGAAGAATTTAGTCTTCACCATGCATGTCAACATACTCATTAAAGTTTGATTCTTAAAAGGTTTATCGGGTTTATTTAACGACACCATGATGGCTTGGTAGATTTAATAACTCACATGGATGTGAGTTGGAAGTGACTTGTCTTTCATTTGATTCATCATTTGGTCAATGGTAAATGGATTTGATTATTGATTATATTTTAGTACTCAATGAAAGGAAGATTAGGGTAAAACAAGTGATAATTTTATTTTCGCTCAAACCCTAGCACTGTCATGTTGAGATTTCAATCACAAGTTGAGCAAGCTTGTGGTATTCTGATCTGGTTTTTAGTTATGCTTGTCTTTGATGGATGGCAAGGTAGCTGGTGGTCTTTGCTTGAGCTGGAAGTGGAAGTTTGGGTATTTTTTCATGAAGATCTTCAAGGATTTTGTTTGTAGGTTAAATCCATGATGATAGGGGTAATATCTATGCATTATTTTGATCTTTCGAAGGTAAATCTGGTAAATGAAAAGTAAAAGGGGAAAAGAAAACTTTGATTTAGTATCGAACAGATTTATGGGTATGTGCAGGATCATCATGGAAAAAATAGGCCCTTAAGTGGCAAAAAATTCAAAAAAATTAGAGTTAGGCAATTTGACGTAAAAATTTGAATACGTTATCTATATTATTTCAAAAATATGTAAGCATAGAATCTGTAGAAAATTGAATGTAGTTTCTAAACTATTAGGTTTG
>VDFB02252616.1:3708022-3786442 GCA_007258455.2 Sequoia sempervirens | reverse complement strand
AAAATTGATGAAACGAAAAGGGTTTTTAAAGGAGATTCTCAGCTTTCCAATGATATAAATTATGATTTAATTTGAATTTAATACGTAATTATTATTCATTTTCTATTCAAATTACGACTAAAGTCCTGATTGATAGGTTGATTGAAAAATTCTATAGCTTTCAAATGGTATCACATTTTTTGAATCCAAAACATGCATCACATTCTATGCTTGACATAATATAGGATTAAAAAAATAAAAAATCAATTTTATGAAGTTTTGACCAAGTTATGGTGGTCAAACATATGAGTTTTTATATTTTTAAAAATGTTGTAATAAAAAATTCATAATTAATTATTTACTTGGAAAAAAATTAGAAGAAAATATGCATCACATCAAGGCATGAGTCCTCTACTTATATCTAAAATATTATAGAAAATATTATCATTTTATTGTGTAGTTAGGGTGGTCAAGCGGACACCTACTTCTTATTCTAAATTACATACCACTACATTGAAATTTCAAATTTTCACCAAATAGATTTTTTTTTTTAAACAAACCTATTAGTTTGGAAAATACATTCAATTTTCTATAGATTCTATTCTTACATTTTTTTGAAATACTATAGTTAACTTATTCAAATTTTTACGTCAAGTTTCCTAACTCTAATTTTTCTGAGATTTTTGCCACTTAAGGGGCATATCTTTTCCATGATGATGCTACACCGTAATACAATTAAAATGATAATATATATTTTTTTTGTAAAGATTTTTAGAATGCTCGTGAGAGGACTCATGTCCCCAATGTGATGCATATTTTTTGTAATTTTTCAGTAAAATAATTAATTATGAATTTTTATTACCAAATTTTCAAAAATATAAAACTTCATTATGTCGACCACCTTAGCAATTAAAAGCTTACATTAGAAATTCAATTTTTTTTTTTTTTAATCCTATAGTATGCAAAGCATAGAATGTGACTTATATTTTGGATTCAAAAAATGTGATACTATTTGAAAGCTATAGCTGTTTTTCAATCATCCTATCAATTAGGACTTTAGTCATAATTCGTATAGAAAATGAATAATAATTACTTACTAAATTCAAAGTAAAGTATAATTTATATTTATGTAAAGGTAAGAATCTCCTTTAAAAACCCTTTTCGTTTCATCAATTTTGGATAAAAAAAGAGTCGCCAACCACATACCCATCATATTGCCACTTTTTGGCCCATCTTGATCCTGCACATACCCTTATTTTACTTTGTTTTGCAATGAAAATGAATAAAGTTTAGGATAAAAAAATGAATTAAGAATTACTTCATTTCTAGTTATTGGTTTTCAATTTTAAAACAAAAATTACTTTTCCAAATTTGTGATTTCGAAAGAGGAAAGAAAAAGAAATTATGGTTGAAAAAATGGGGTTTTATTTTGTAACTATAATTTATATTTTTTACTATGGAAACCCTAACTTGAGTGTTTGTTTTGAACTCAATTTTGATAGGTTGGCTCAAGTGTTTCAGTTTTATTTGCTCTATAAATTCATGGCTTTAAGCCATTATTCGATGGGAAGTATTGGCAAGAATTTGTATGGCTGAGGACATAACAAATTGTTATTATAGTGATACCATTTGTGTTTGAAATGAGTGAAAAGAGAGTTTAAAATATTTATATCTCTTATTTGATTACAAAGATTTCATATTTTAGTGAAATTGTTTTTGTACTATTTCATTCAATACACATTTTAATAGTGAGAATTATTGAAAATCATGTATTATCTTTTGAAACTTTGAAAAATAGAGGATTTGCTGCTCCTGTGAATTTGGTGCTTCAAAAAAATTATTGGAGTTGGTGCTTCACATTGTAATGGAGTTGGTGCTCCACATTATATAATAGAGTTGGTGCTCTTTTGAATGAATAAAATTATTAGTTTGTGAGTGGTTTTTTATACCCCAAGAGGGTTTTTCCACTCAGGAAATCTTTGTTATTAAAACAATGTTATTAACACATGTAATAAATTTATAATTGTCTACTAACTTTACATACCCCACCAATAGGTGTACTGCAAAAATAAGTAGGTGGATGACTAGTGTATCCAGTCTCTACACTGTGACCCTGCAATTTTATTAAAATAACAAAACTAAATTAGTTAATCTTTCATTTCACAATTGAAATTTAATAAGTTAAATTGAATGAACATGATGAATTTTCCCTGAGTGTCAATGCCTTATGCATCATGCAAAATGTCAGTCGTCCTCTCCATCCCCGTAGATGCATACGGATCAGGCTGCGTAGTAGCATATGGATCCTGCGTAGCACCCTCTTGAGTGCTAGTAGGGTCATACAAACAAGTCACCCCGCAAGATTGACACACATGGGTTCAAAGGCCACCACCTGAAGACTCCCCTGGATGGCGCTGTACAATAGGGATAGTGTGATGGATGACACTCCAGGTCAAAGTTGTGATCATCTGCAATGTCTCTATGTCAACACTTTCCTTTGCAATGGTAGGCATTACAATCTGTTCACGAGGCGGCCTAGCGAGAGGTTGTCTCCCTTGCCGCGTAGGATCCAGCTGTGCACCGGGCCTATCCTAAGCTGACCCCCCACCTCTCCCTTGGAACTCCCTCATATCAAAATAATTTAGGATTTGGTTCAATACAAACTCACTGTATAGTTTCCTAAGAAAATATTGGGGGACTTCACAATTATTGCATGGTGGGTAATCAAAGACCATATACCATCTTTCATTAAAATGGTTCTTAATCTCTTGGTGGTGGCACCAATGAATAGGAAACCTCTTTGCATTGAGGGTAAGATTTTGATTTGTTTTAGGGTCAGTGAATAGAGAGCACAAATCACCTTTAGTAATTTTTAAATATTTTACTTGTTTATATGATAATTTGTCTGTATAATATGCCCTAGTTGTTTGCCTCCTATCTTGCCATCCAAATATTTGTTGGGTGATTGCATCTACATTTTTTAACATGTCTTTCAATGAATTTGCTAGAAGCATTCTTTCTCTGGTTGAAGCATTTGGATCACTCAACCTACTGATAAGATCCTCAAGTTGTTTTCTATTGTTCTCAATTTCACTCCTCAAATTTTCTTGAGTGCCAGGAGGGAATTGAAAGAATGGTGGGGGAGGTTGATTTTGTTGAGGATTTTGCTGTTGAGGATTTACCTCCTCTTCTTGTTGAGGATTTGAAGGATTTCTTACAGATTTAAAAAAAAAAATCAAATCTAACCTAAAACAAACAAAGTCAATTTCAAACTAACAAATAGTAAACAATACTTACCTCCTGCATCTTTTTGTCATCGTGGCGCGATATTTGCAAAAAAAATTCAACTATTCTTGATGAAATTTGCACAAGTCCTCCTAGAATACGAGTGCGAAATGAGGGTTTTTGGCCGCGAGCAGAGCTGAGAAACAATGAAAAGCAAATGATAAACATTTCACTTTTTTTCTTTTAAAAGCACATAATGCACTCGCGTTATAATGCGAGCATGTTATGTGTTTCCCCATTTTTTTCCCATTTGGCCACAAAAGTGCAACCAACTTCATGCACCCGCTTGAAAAGTAAAAGGGGAAAAGAAAAATTTGATTCAGTTTCAAACGGATTTATTTTACTTTGCTTTGCAATGAAAAAGAATAAAGTTCAGGGTAAAAAAATGAATGAAGAATTACTTCATTTCTAGTTATTGGTTTTCAGTAATAACACAAAAATTACTTTTCCAGTTTTGTGATTTCGAAAGAGGAAAGAAGAAGAAATTACAGTTGAAAAAATATGGTTTTATTTTGTAACTGTAATTTGTATTTTTTACTATGGAAACCCTAACTCAAATGTTTGTTTTGAACTCAAGTTTGATAGGTTGGCTCAAGGGTTTTAGTTTTATTTTCTCTATAAATTCATGGCTTTAAGTCGTTGTTCAATGGGAAATATTGGCAACAATTTATATGGATGAGCACATAACAAATTGTTATTATAGTGATATCATTTGTGTTTGAAATGAGTGAAAAGAGTGTTTAAGAGATTTATATCTCTGATTTGATTACAAAGATTTCATATTTCAGTGAAATTATTTTTGTACTGTTTCATTTAGTACACATTTTTGTGAGCATTATTGAAAATGATGTATTATCTTTTGAAACTTTGAAAAAAAAAGGAGTTGGTGCTCCTATGAAGTTGGTGCTTCAACAAATTTATTGGAGTTTTTGCTTCACATTGTAATGGAGCTAGTTCTCCACATTATAACAGAGTTGGTGCTCTTTTGAATGAATAAAAGGATCAGTTTGTGAGTGGTTTTTTATACCCCAAGAGGGTTTTTCCACTCAAGAAATCTTTGTGTTATGTGATATATTTTTGTCTCTCAGTCTATTTCATGTTAGTGTGCTCATTCAGTTGGTCAATGCTTTGATACTTTAAGTTTTTTCAAAAGATTAATGTCAATTTGTTTAAGTCTATATACAAAGTAATCTGTGCAAATCTAGTCATTAAAAGCTTCCTTTAAAGCAAGTTAAAATCTGCATTGAGTAAAGTTGAAGTTTTGTTTCAAAAATTGTTAATAAGGTTGTTCATAATTTGATAGAACAATACTACATGGTGCTTTTAACATGAATTTATTCTCTTGCATATATTTCTGCAAAGTTTAAGTGTTCATGTATTTGGTTAAATCTTCCACATTGTTTCAAGGTCAAAAAATTGTAAAGTCAAAAGTTAAAAACTACTTCACTCCGATTCACCTCCCCTCTCAAAGTGAATCCACTTCCAGCAAACACTTCATGCTAGGACCAAGCACATTGATGTATAGTATCATTTTTTTAGAGATATGGTCGAAGATGGTAGGGTGAAGTTGGTTAAGGTAGATAATTTGATGAATGCTTCTTATTCATTTACTAAGCCTATGATTAGAGAGAAGTCAAGATGTTGTTTAAAGTCTATGGGCCTTTTGGCCCCTAGCAATTAAGAGATGATGTTTATACTCCCTCGCATTGCTCTTGCAAGGTGTTCAACAAGTGAGAAATTTGTTTGGAAAATATGTCTCAACCTTGCAATTACATAAGGTTTACTATTGATAGGTAAGCATGGGTGGGTGTACAAGGGATCATCCCCCTGATGGGGGTTTGGGGGCCATGTGCCCCAATGGGGGTTCAGAGGAAGTGCCCCTGAAAGCCAAAATTTTAGGTATATTTTATTATTGTAAATTTGGACCATTCATCATTAGGTTCTCAAACCTAATAATAGATATTTTGTTGTCTTGACTTTTCCTAGAAGGAAATCATATTTTATGAGGGTGTTGTATTAGAGTTGTGTATTGTGATGTATTTTGAGATTTTTATAGTAGTTGTGTTGCATCTGGATCTCCAGTTGGTGATACTTTTGTGAGAAGCTTGCTCTACAAGTATATTGTAATGTTCTTGATTTTTTAATAATATATTGGATGGCTTTTGGAGTGTGGATTTTTTCTCTCGAAATGGTTTTCCCCACGTAAATCACTATGTTGTGGTATGCATGATATTTATGTTTATTTCTATTCAAGTTTTTGTAATTGTTGAAAAAATCTTTACAGTTTTGCATTATCCTCCTGTTAAGATTATTGTAGGAAGTTGTTTCGCTACCTTATCTTCCTTACATCATAATCATATGGATCATATGGGGTAAATCAAATTAAATCTTAAGGAGCTTCCACCTTAATAGTTGTTCATTAAAAAACATGCTATATAAAACTTGGAGAGCTACCTGAATATTAGTAGAAATTCAATTATTTTACAAGCTTCATTTTTGGCATCTTCCAATTATTTGTTGCTATTCTTCAAGATTGTAGTTTTTTCTTGTAATTTTGTATTTTATTTTCTCAATAATATTACTTTAACTCTTTCTATTTTGGGGTTGGAATTAGATATCTCTTAGGGCTATTCAAGCTACTATTTTAAACACAAAATTTCTCCATCCTTTTCTACTAACATATTTTTAATTGTACATTTTCTAATTTTTTCTACTTTATCTCTCCTCCAAAATCATTTTCAATTTCTAAATTTCTTGTTTTTGGTTAGAAACCATTTGTTCCACCCTAAACAATTACAATACAAATTGGGTCTTTTAAAATTCCTTCTTCTTCCAATGAGATTGTCATCAAATTTTTTCCTTTAGTTGGACTAAATTGTATGGGGAATTCTACTTAAATTTATTATTCAACTATTTTGGTTTCTTGAAAAATTGGGTTATCTTCTTGTGCTAAAGTTTTATTAATGGGGGAATCATGCTCCTCTAGAAATTCTTTAGTCAAAGATTCTGCTAGGCTTTTTTTCATAGGGTTTTCCTATTCTATATACTATTCAACACCAATATTTGACTCATATTTTTTGCACTTCTCCAGAGAGGAGGTGGGATTCCTACTTCTTTCTTACCTTTGGTTATTTTTTCCCTAGGCTTGATATTTTCTCCTTCATCACTTGAGGAGATTATTTCCACTTGCTTATGATTTAGTCAAGGTTCTCATAGTTTGATTACTTTTGAATTTGTTCTCTTTATGGGTGGTTATTTAAGAGTTTTAAATTTTTTATGTCCTCTTGGGGAATGTTGGACTTTTGGGGTCTGATAGTGTAAATTTTGGGAAGCTTCTATAGGAGTAGATTTGAAAGGTCCCCCAATTTCTAATTTTTGGACTTTGTTCTCTAGGTTTGCAAGAATTTTATCTATTTCTTCTATGTTTTTTGTCTTTTAAATTTTTGATGTTTTCAAACCTGGATATAATTAGACTTTGGTGTTAGGGTTCCCACTCCTTTCATATACCTATACACCATAACTTTTAAAGACTCATACAAATACATGGGTAGGTTGATTCTCAATGTTGGGATTTCTACATCATAGTTTAGGTGGGTCAACATTCTAAATGCTAAACCCACCACCTTGCCAAATTGAGCCTTGCAAGTGAAATTTTAATCACCCAAGCTACAACCAAATTCTAGGGTTTAGGAATGATGTCTCTACTAATACCCTTAGTTTCATCATTTTATTAGTTATTAATTAAGGGTGTTTTTCTCCTTCTTTGGTGAAATGTGTTAGCATTTCTTGATATGCTAGCTACTTTTCCCCATGTAAATCAATTCCTTTATAAACAATTCTATAACTTTGAGAAATGAGTTTGACGCTTACCTTGAACCTTCTTCTAGAAATCATGGGTAGAATATTTTAAAAAATTCTAAAAAAAATCTTCAACTATTTTTCAAGTGGTAGTCTTCAATTTTTTTGTAAAAAATCGAACCAACCAACTACTCTAAAAAAATTACCAATTCTTGATCTTTAAGTATTTATCCTAAATAATTTGTCTAATCTTTCCTCTTCAAAGTCATTTTTGGTCCTCTATTATAAAATGTTTGGATAATTGGCAAGGATGGGGGCTTAGACAATTGGTGATTTTAAAATGCAGTTTGAATGTTCAAGAGAAGGTTTGGGAAAGAATTAAGTTCAATAAATAAAATGAGGTGATTAATGGGAATTAATTGCTCAATTGATGAAAATGCATGTGAAATAATATTGTGCCACCTTCTTTTTACATGAGACAGAGGAAAGGTGACACAATCTAATACAAATCAAAATTTGACAGTTTTATTAAACAGTCAAATTTTGCATCTCAACCAATTTTCCATTCATTTGTTCATTTAACCAATTAACACAGTTTTAATGGCAACATAATTAGAAACAAATTGAAGTGATTTATTTATCGCTCTTTCTTCTTTTTTTTTGTTATAGACAAGTAAACTATGATTATTTGTTACCTTTCAGTTTCATTTTCTTTTTCTCTTTTCATTTTTCTATTTAAACATCCACTCTACATTTAATTCCCCCTGAAAGCTAATTTTTTAATTAACCAGTGGACTCTTATGACAATATGTCTTTGTAATTTAACTTTCATTCATTTTATACCTTCCTTTGGTATCCACTTATATAACTTCACTTTGCATATTTTTTAAATTTCAACTTGTTTTCTATTATTTACCTTCCTATTTCTCGGACGCCAACCACTGCCTATCGATTCTTTTCTTTAATTTGATTAAATTCCTTTTGACCACCTCCCATCTTCCTTGCAATGACTTGTAGACACCTCTTTGCACATTTTTATTTGCTATTATATTTTCATTCACTACTTAACCTCCTTCTCTGTTATACATCTACGCCCCTCACTCTTCTTTTTTTTTGTTCTCTCTCACTATACAATCAATTCCATATGGTGTCCCCCCTTCATACTAATTTCTTGGCTTTTTCTACTTTAAAGTTCTGCACAACCCCATCTCAATTTAGGAAGCATTTTGTTCCAATTTATATCTTCTCCATGCTACGTGAGCTCCCTTCTACATAGATTTTTCTCATTACTTTTTTTAAAATTTAGCCTCCTGTCAAGTGCAACCTGGGCATATCATCTGGTTCTGAACCACAATTTTTCCTTTATCTCTTTTAAATAATGACTATTCCTCTTCCTAGTGACGCCAAGATATATTTTTATTATTTTTAAAAATTTAAATCATTTTTCATCCCATACGACCTTGCACTATTTTTTTTATTTTAATTAATTTATCCTTCTTTTGACTCTGTTCAATTATCTTCCATCTTCGTGCAAAACACAAAATGTGTTGTGCAATTTAATTTCAAAAATGATCAAATTGAAAATGAAAGTTGAGAGAGACATTTTGTCAAATGAAAATGATAATAATGTCATTTCTCTTTGCACATAAAATACAACCCAAAAATAATCCAACAAACCAAAAATGAAGGAAAACTAAAACCACAACACAAATCAATTAAAATAACTTTGGTTGATGTAGATTTTAGATCACCCAAAATGCTCCAACATTAGACACATTGGTTAAGGAGTTTGTTAGCTTTGACTCATAAAATATATTTTTTCTCCAACTTTTCCAACATTCACCTTCTTCCTCCACCAAAATTTTTTTTGCCAAATGCTCACTCACCACAATGCCTACATACATATCCCTGCCAATATCATTGGAATCAAACATATCCATCAATTCCTCATCAATAATAAATAGATGCAAGCCATTATAAATACTTCACAAATATAGAACTTAGGAAAACAGAAATTTACCTCATCTTTCTTGATTGTTGCAAATTTTCTTCCTTCACTCTCAATTGTAGCTTCCAATTTACCCCCTTTCATGGCTTCAAAAAGACATATTTCAGCTAGAAATTCCTTCATTTCTTCCTTCTTATCCGCTTCCTTTGTTGTCCCAATTGCAACAAGCTTTTGCATGTATGCAAAACATATTTCCTCTTCATTGAAGCCCTTCAAATAGTGCTTCCTGAATAAAAAAAAACAAGCATTGGAGTTGCTCCTTGCTTCCTCTTCTCTATCCTTCAACGGATTTAAAACATATTCTTTTCCATCTTTCTTTATGGCACATTTTTGGTGTAAAAAGGTACATTTTCTATCTAGTTACTTAGTAGGGTCCTATTTACATATTAAGTCCACTTAGGTCTTAGACATATTTAATGTTTAGATAAGATTTTATCTTTTTTGCTTTTATTAAATATTAGAGTCCTAGGTCATTTAATGTTGAATCATATCATTTAATTATGGCACAAACATTTAATGTTGGCACTGCATCACACCTTACCTATATAAGAAAAGGTAATTCTACACTTTGTAATATACCTCATCATCATACTTAATAGATCTTAATATCAAGAAAGCTCATATTCTTGCATACTCTCTTGTATAAGGTTTTCATTGTTTTTATAAGTGGTCTTGGAATAGAGCTAATTTCTAGCTTCTACATGGTATCAAAGCATGACCTTGCAAATTCTTTCTCATTTTTGAGGGTAGAGCTATTGCCAATGAGATATATTGGTGAATTTTAGTAAGGTTTAGTGTGCTCTTCCCTTGCACCTAATGGTGACTAGGGGAATCACAAAAAAAAAAACACCAATTGTGGAGGGTTATTCTTTGTGGTTTTTCATTGCAGGTGGTTTTTGGAGCATGTTGGAGGAAATATAAGTTCGCCATTAAGTCCAAGGAATATGAGAAAGTCAATATTGGCTTTTGTTTCATTAAAATATGATATTTATTATGAAATCAATGAGGGTTTCCATTTAGGAGGTGGTTACTTGATCTGAGAGGTAGCTAATTTTTTGGAGCACTTGGGGCCAAAATTGACTTTTCCATTGTGTTAGGAATGCCCAAAAACCCTAAGAGTGTCTATCAAATCACTGAAATCAAATACTTTACCCTAGGGCCTTAGAGGTTTTTTGTATATTTTTTGTCACCATTTTCATCTGTATAGTTGTACAACGCTCGTACCATATGGACTGTACCATTTGTAATCAATAGGTTGTAGGTCTAGGTCAATATTCAATGACATTCTACAAAATCTAGAATATTTTTGGCATCTACATAAGCATCGTACCCTTCTCACATCATCCAATCGCATGACTAGTCGTAGGGTACTTTTGTTTGTGTCATTAGCTTAATATTATTTTATTTCGGTGTTTTAATTAATTAAATTTGTAGTGGTTGGTTTTTATTAAGTGGTCCCCATGGTTCCATGGGGCTATCCTTCAAGGATCAACGCCTAGTGGGACACAGAGCTTCCACCAGCACTTGTTGCCCAAGCATTGTCTTGCCATTGCTCAACAATGAGGTTTATTTTTTCCATCAACAGAGCTGACAGTCACATTGGCGACCTAGTTCCAGCCCCTAGGGGCTAAATTTTTGACCCCTTAGGTACCCAAATTGGGCCTTTTTTCTCCAGAGCATAATAAAACTTTGCAAATGAGATATCAATGAAAAGTTGGTTTTGTGTGTAGGGTGATCCCACAATACTAGTTTACAATTTTTGTCCAAACTAGAGATTGAGCTGATTTTTTAAAAGTAAATCTTCACTTTCGGGCACCTATAGCTACTAAATCATGAGGAATTTGAAGACGATGCAAACTAGTGATTTGTGAAATTTTGTCTATAGATTTTAAATATATATTTTTAAAAAAACATTGAATCAAATTGCATTTCTTTTTCCATCTCCTTTGAAAACTAGTTTTTATTAGTAAATACCATTTTCAAGTAGTGATGCTCATTGTAAACAATATAACTATTTTTTTTATGAAGGATAAAATTTTAATTTATTCGAATTTAGCTTTGTATCTACTATATCTAACAAGCTCATTTGGTTTCATAGTGTTTTATTGAATATTTTTTTCTTAATCAAGTTTTGAAATCAAACCAATTACAATTTAGACATAGGTGTACCATAAATGACAACATTTTTTGTATGTATCAAAATTCTTTTTTTTTAACTAGATCAAGGACATCAATACCTAGCCCAAACATATTTTTTAGATTTTTTTTATAATATACTATTTTTTCACATGTGTAGAACAAAGAGATTTATTTTTGGTGAAAAACCTATGCTTAATTAAACTAAAAAAACATAATAAAGCCAAAATATATTAAAATTATATTTGATGGATAGCTCATTCCAATGACTACCATCATCCAGTTGGGTTTTTGAAGTTTCCTCCATTTTCATCCTCAACCCAAGCTTTGAAAGGTAAAATTTTGCAAAAAATTGGTAGAAGAGGAGGAGAAGGGGGAAATAGGGGGTTCGAGCAAACCCCCTTTTGCTGAAACCCCCCTTGACTGATTTGCTTGAAAGGGGGTTAGGGCGAATGGGTGTTTGTATGAAACCCTTTGAAATAATATTAAAAAATGTTGGTTGGGGTGGTTAGAGTGAACTCTTGGCCAACGTTCGCTCGAACCATTGGTCGATGAATGCATTTTAATTTTAATTTTTTAATTTCATATACATATAAATACAAGCTTATTTTTCATTTTTTCATATCATTGCAAGATTATTTTGCATTTCTATCAAGGAGAGTTGATTTTGGAGAAGGTATTTTCTCATTTTTATCAAGGAGGGAAGATTTTGGAGAATATAGTTTTGCATTTTTATCAAGGAGGGAACATTTTGGAGAAGAGAACTTTGCATTTTTATCAATCAAGGTAAATATTGGAGAAAACAACTTTGCATTTTTATCAATCAAGGAAAATTTTGGAGGAGAATTTACTTTTGGTAGAGGATTTGTCTTGAGTCATCTTTTACTTGAAGAATAAAATGGGAGAACAAGCAGAAAGAAAAAATAAGGCTCAACAAAATTATTCAAAAGATCAAGAACAAAAGAGGCGTGAACAAAACTTGGCAAACTATCATAGAAGGAAACAAGGTACATGCTTATTTCTTCTCTCTCTCTCTTGTATTTTTTTAGGACCTTTATTAACACCTCAATATTTCCTTATAAATCCATTTCTTGCCAATTATGAATTTAACCATGTTAGATAACTTGGAAGTTAATACTAAAAAATAGTCATCTTGCATAGACATTACCATAACTTGGAACATCATTTTTCCTAAATTCCTTATCATCTATTTCCAATTGCATTTGTTCCATGGAATTCTTAAGTTCAAGAATCTTTGATTTCATTTTTTCAACTCCACTTCAATAGATTATCATCTCTTACTTTCTTTGCTTGCATGTAAATTCATGTATGATCCAATTTACAAAACCTAGCAACTTAAAAAAATAATTTTGCCATTTCTTTAAATTGAATATATTTCCAATTGTATTTGTCCCATGGAATTCTTAAAATTTCAAGAATCCTTGATTTCATTTGAACCCAACTCCACTTATAGCATCATATATTTCACTTTTTTTTCTTGCATGTATGTAAACTCATATGCAATACTTGCTTAACCTAGTGAAGTTTTTAAACTCATTTTTCCTAAATTCCTTATCATCTATTTTCAATTGCATTTGTTCCATGGAATTATTAAGTTCAATAATATTTGATTTCATTTGTTCAACTCCACTTAAATAGCTCATCATCTCTCACTTTCTTTGCTTGCATGTAGATTCATGTATCCAATTTAAAAAACTTAGTGACTTTGAAAATTCATTTTGTTTTTTCCTTAAATTGAATCTATTTCTAATTGTATTTTTTCGATGGAATTTTTAAACTTTCAAGAATCCTTGATTTAATTTGAACTCAACTCCACTTATAGCATTATAGATCTCACTTTTTTTGCTTGCATGTATGTAAACTCATATGCAATACTTGTTCAACCTAGTGAAGCTTCTTAAACTCATTTTTCCTAAATTCCTTATCATCTATTCCCAATTACATTTATTCCATTGAATTATTAAGTTCAAGAATCTTTGATTTCATTTGTTCAATTCCACTTAAATAGTTCATCATCTCTCACTTTCTTTGCTTGCATGTAAATTCATGTATCCAATTTACAAAACCTAGTGACTTTGAAAACTCATTTTTGTCATTTCCTTAAATGGAATATATTTCTAATTGTATTTGTTCCATGAAATTCTTAAAATTTCAAGAATCTTATATTTTATTTGAACTCAACTCCACTTACAACATCATAGATCTCACTTTTTTTTCTTGCATGTATGTAAACTCATATGCAATACTTGTTCAACCTAGTGAAGTTTTTTAAACTCATTTTGCCTAAATTCCTTATCGTCTATTTCTAATTGCATTTTTTCCATGGAATTCTTAAGTTCAAGAATATTTTATTGGATTTGTTCAACTCCACTTAAATAGCTCATCATCTCTCACTTTCTTTGCTTGCATGTAAATTCATGTATCCAATTTACAAAACCTAGTGACTTTGAAAATTCATTTGTCATTTCCTTAAATTTAATCTATTCACAATTGTATTTGTTCCATGAAATTCTTAAACTTTCAAGAATATTTGATTTCATTTGAACTAAACTCCACTTATAGCATCATAGATCTCACTTTTTTTGCTTGCATGCATGTAAACTCATATGCAATACTTGTTCAACCTAGTGGAGTTCTTTTAAACTCATTTTTCCTAAATTCCTTATCATCTATTTCCAATTGAATTTGCTCCATGGAATTCTTAAGTTCAAGAATCTTTGATTTCATTTTTTCAACTCCACTTAAATAGCTCATCATCTCTCGCTTTCTTTGCTTGCATGTAAATTCATTTTTCCATTTCCTTAAATTGAATCTATTTCCAATTGTATTTCTTCCATGGAATTCTTAAGTTGAAGAATTAAGGTTGATGTCATTTGAAACTTTTACTCCACTTATAGCATCATCTCTCACTTTTTTTGCTTGCATGTAAACTCATATTCAATACACTTGTGTTAAACCTAGTGGAGTTTCGAATTTTTCCTAAATTCCTTATCATCTATTTCCAATTGCATTTGTTCCATGGAATTCTTAAGTTCAAGAATATTTGATTTCATTTGTTCTTGACTCCACTTGTATTCTTATTTCCTCTCTCTCTCTCTCTCTCTCTCTCTCTCTCTCTCTCTCTCTCTCTCTCTCTCTCTCTCTCTCTCTCGTGTGTGTGTTTAGGACCTTTATTAACACCTAAATCCTTATAAATCTATTTCCAATTATGAAAAATATGTTAGGTAACTTGGAAGTTAATACTAATTATTATATCTTTATACATGGGTTTATCTTTTTTTATCATGATTTTCTAGGGGTTTTTTGTTACTGATATATGATTTCTAGCATGTGGCACAGATGGAAAGGAGGCATTTTCAATTGATCTTGCTAACTTATCTATCTTGTTTCATTTCCATACACTCATTGAGCTTAAAATTAACCTTCCATTTACATGTCATTGGGCTTAAAATTTACAACTTGTATTTCTTCACTCATTGGTTAAAAAGAACTTGTATTTTCACTCATTTGGGACCTAAAATTGACAATAATCCTACATTGAGTGTTTTTATCACATTTGGATTTGGGCTTAAAAAGAACTAGTGTCTTCATTCTCTTGTATTTTGTAACTTGTCTTAAGGTGTGTATGCTCTTCTCTCACACTGTTTGGTGATCTTGAGAATCAAAAACATCTTTTGGCATTTGCATAATAACCCAAACATTTGGTTTTGGGATTTTTCTTTTTATAATTAACATAATGCTAGTGTGAGGTAAAGATATTGTGTATGCTCTCTCCTCACCCCTTGTCCGATCTTGGAGATCAAAACATTGTGTTTGTCTTGCTTTTGTTACCCTTAGAGGGCTTGCCTCCCAACTTGTGAGAGGGAATGACCCAAGCGATACTTTGTTTTTGTTCACTATATAAATAATTGTGATTGTTGGGAAAGTCTTCAATCACCTGGTGTGGATGTCCTATACTGATGGATTTCTCCCTCAGTATCCTTGAGATGCATCAAAATAATTTCTAAGGAATGGATTAGGAGGCCTCTTAATTGAGAAAACTACCACATGTATAGGAACCAATATTACTTTGAAACACATTAAGAACCACTTGTTGTAGAGGCCAAAAACCCTTTTACTTGACATTCACTATTCATTGTAGAGACAAGAAATCCCTCAGCTCATAAAATCTTTAGATCTTCGGGGGTAAGATATTTTGGTGTGCCTGTGTCACGTAAGGAGGATCCAGTGTCACTAATATCTCTAGTTATTTGCTTTGTTTAAGTGTTTGGAGCCAACCTAGGTTACAATGCATTGTTTATGAGTACTTTCATACACATTGCAATTATACATTTTCACACTCAAATTAGACCAAACAAGTGTTTTCAAACTATTTGTTGTGTTTGCTAAGATCAATTTCATAAAAGCACACCAAAATTGGTCAAAATTCAATCAAAACCTAGCAAGACAAACTATTAACCACACTTGACATTCAAAACACAACTTCTTAGATTTGTAAGTCATAATTGCTATTCAAAATGACACAACTAACTATCATTTGACGCAATTGCTTGCTATTGAAATTTTTTGGGGAAAGTTGAGACAATCCATTTTTTTATTAGTCCTAAGCATCATCTTATCCTTTGATCACAAACTTGTAAACTTCGAGACCCGCCATTTCCAATCCATTCATCCATTCATCCATTCTTCCATCATTGCATTACTTGCATTTTCCATAGGTCAAACATTAAGTCATTTGTTAGCTTGCATACACCTTGTTGTAGGTTTTGGGTTTGGAAACTTATCAAACTTTAGAACACCCCATAGTTTCAAAATCATATTTATCTTGACTTCACTTAAATTCCATTATCTTAGTCCTTTATCATTTAGGTTGGCTCTGTAGCTTAGGGAAAAATTTAGGTTAGTAGATTAAAGCATAAAAAAATAACCCAAAGCGAGTAATGAAGAACAAAGAAGTACAAAACATGAAAACAAGGAAAGATACCACTAAATTTCTTCAACCTCCATGATTAACCTCCATTGCACCTTCTCTATTTGCTGCAAGTAGATGTTTTCCCTCATATTTGTGATGAGCAACCTATGGCTATGCCAATGTCCTAAGCAAATGTTGAAGGATTCTATCAAAATGCTACACAATGCAACTATGAAGAAAGCCTAAAGCATGAAATCAAGAAATGCTAAGATGCATGAATTCAAGAGCTGGAAGTGTCTCAAATGAGGCCAAAATTGTTGTTTTATAGAAAAACCAATTTTGGATGGATGGTCAAGATTGAAAGATGAGAAATGCCCTTATATCAATGGTTAAAATTGAATGTGACAACCCACAACTAGGGTTAGGGAAACATTAGGGAAAATTTTGAAATGAATGGTTGGGATTTTATTTTAGAAAATCAAATCAATGGATAAGGTTGCATGTGACAAGGAGATAAGAGTGGCACATAAAAAGAAAAGGCTGGAAAATCAAATAATAATAGAAATTATTTGATTTAAGAGGGAAATTTGATATTTTGAATTAAAAATTAATTTAATTCAAAAGGTGGGGCCATGTGACAGTAAATAATTAATTTAAATTATTTACTTGGAGAGAGAAAATTAGAAAGTGGACAATTTTAAATAAATAATTTTATTTAAAATTAGAGAGAGCCAAAGTGAACAATAATTAAATAAATTATTAAAGAATTTATTTAATTATAAGAGGACATGAGATATTAATAACATATTTAAATAAATAAATAAAGTTTATTTATTTAAATAATCAGGAGGAAATAATGGAAAAAGATAAATAAATTTAGGAATTTATTTAATCATAAAGAGACATTAGGAAATTAGTGACACATTTAAATAAATAAATATAATTTATTTATTTAAATAATCAGGAGGAATAAAAGACATGAATTAATTAAATAATTAAGAATTATTTAATTAATAGTTGAAATCAGACAATAGGACATAATTAAATATTTTAATTATGTTAGGAAGAAATATGGAGAAAATAGAACTCGCAGGCCTAGGTCAATTTTATGTGTCTACATTTTTCCACTCTTTGTCATAATGTAGTTTATCGCATTGTGACAAAGAAAATTTTGTCAAAACATGCCCTAGCGAAGGTATAGATTATGTATGCCCCCTTGGAAAATTTTTCAAATTTTGGCTCAACGCTGAAAAAAATTGGAAAGCGTCTCAACAAGTCAATTTGATGTCCAAAAAAATAATGGCGCAATCAATTTTCAATTTCAAGGTGTTTAAGGCAGCCAAAAGGTTGGTCAAAGTTGGTCAAAAGAGCCTCCAATAATAAAATTTTCAAGAAAATCCCACTTTTAGCCTATAAATAGGTTCAAATTGGGTTAAAATCAATTCATTTTCACTTTTACTTTTTGAAATTTGAGAGCTCATAGAGAGGGGAGACTTTGAGACAATGGTGATTCTAGTGACTGAGGATCACGACTACATCGTGTGGACCTTCAGACAGCCAGAGGGCATAAAGCCACTGGTAAGTACCTCATACCCACCTTGTAATTTTCTCATTTTGCATACATTTTTAGGGTTTAAAGTTAGATCAACAGATGCATCGTGACACATCTACATTCGTGTAAGCTGCATTCGTGCTCACGTCACATGCATTTGATGCATCATGATGCAAACACATGGGATGAGGGTAGTATAGGTTTATAATGGTGCATTTAGTGGCTATTGAGATGCAATCACCATTTCACAACACAAATGTCAAGTCTAGCAATGCAATCGCCAAGTTGAAACGTAAACGTGGGGCTATGCAATGCATTCGTTTTACAATGATGCATATGAGAGAGGATACAACACAAGTACTATAGGATGATGCATTTGTGAATTTTTGTGATGCAATAGACAAACTGGGATGCAACTTCCAGATAAAATAACGCATACGCCATGTCACGACACATTTGACTTTGACCAAGATTGACTTTAGTCTAAGCTTAATTTGTTATAGATTATTTTGATTAGATAGATGGTAACGATGATTTTCAATAATGTGATAACTCTCATTTCTTCATGTACAAAAATGATTACCACCTATTTACACATGTGATTTTAGGCCATCGACATATGCCTTCAAAGATCAGTTGCGAGACAGGGAGCAGAGGTGACTGATGTAGTTGGGATTATACTATGTGACCTATATGCCCATTGTTTGGGAAAATAGGGGACTATTGACAACATTGGTCAAGCGATGGCACTCAGAGACTTGTTCATTCCACTTGTTAAGGGGAGAGGCCACTGTCACGCTCAAGGATGTGTACAAGATTTTGCACCTTCCAATCAGAGGAGAGTGAGTGGTTTATGATCCACGCCGGGGACAATAGCTATCAAAGGGTACTATGAGGTCGATGATGGCATAGGGCTGGGCATTGAGGGATACGAGATTCGATGGGAGTTAATGGTTGAGCATTATCCTCGATGGGATGCTATGTTATGCACTTTGATTTCTAGTGTACTCATTCTAGATTGTCAGGGACACAAGTTCCCTATCAGCTGGGGAGATGTGCCCATTCGCATGAGGTGGGATAGGATTGTTTTCGCATGGGGGTTGTTGACCTCCTATAATGATCTAACAACTAAGCCCTTACAGTTGTCATTCAGAGATTGGATATCTAATCTGAATAGCTATCTCAATCATCATGAAGGTGCATTTAACTTTTCAACCCAAGGATGTAGACTTGAAATGGTTCAACATAATATGTGCACTAGGAATCCAGAGTAGCCATATTCATCCTATAGCTAAGGAAAACACAATGCTAAAAGTAAATTGCTTGGAAAGAAATGACATAACTATTGAACATAAACCAATAATTATACTAAGCTGAAATGCATGACAAAAATGAAAATCTGAGCAAACAAATAGGAAACTACTCTGTCTACTTTGGCTATAGGAATAGTCACAAAATGGAATTCTAGTGGTTGCAGGAATAGACCGTGTCAGATTCTTAACTAATTACTAAAAAAAAAGTAACAACTAAGCTAAAGGATGAAATGCTCACAAAGTGCCCCCCCTTGGATGAGTATCCCTTAAGAAAAATGTAAAATCAAATACACAAACTTATAACTTCATTTTATTCATTGGAAAAAACAACTACAATAGAGTAGCATAACTATATTAATTGAAAAACTAAGAATGTGAGTACATCATCAGATCAATCAACCTTCTGAGAATGATCATTTGAGTCTTATTTATAGGAAGAAAAATACTAACTAACTACCTAGCAAGGCGGTCAACTCCAATAGATTAGGATGACACCACTTTAAGGAAAGCATGAAAAGTGGAGAGGAGGTTATGCATGCATGGAATCTGGTCAAGCATGTTTTCCTTAACATAGATATAGCACAACAGTAACTCCTATATTCACTCAACAAACAATTAAGACCAGTTACAAGACAGTTATAAATCTTTGATTTAAACAAGGAATCTCCCTCCACTAAGAGTCTTCTCTCCATTGACCTTTGAATGATCACCTTGTTGACTTTGATGGACAGTGACCAACTAGTAGAATCTTCCTCATTTTTGTAGGCTGCTAATTATATTTGCATAACAATAATAGTATGCACAAAAAATGCATATATGTAACCATCTTAAAGTAACATTCATTAATCCACATATAAAATCAACATAGATAGTTCATATAGCATGCCAATTTCATTTAAAGGTTACAAAAATAGCCTATGCCCAATGTCTATGGTTTTGAGGAAATATCATAAAAAGGTCAATATCCAAGTATCAAATTCCATGACAACTACACTGAATAGATAATAAACTATATCAAAATTGAGTCATAAATTGGAATCACAACTCCCCCCAACCTACGGCTTTGCTGGTCCTCCAGCAAAGGAAGGGTTGTTCTTTTGCTTGGTCAATGCCCTGAAGTTTGCAACTATCAGTTGTCCTACATCAGTTCTTGTAGTTCGTGAATTAGGGTCCCAATAGAACCCTTGTTGTTTGTCCAACTTGCTCCATCTCTATCTCTTTACAGCTATATCATACTGATAATACCTAAAATTTGGTACAAGCCATAATAGGATAGGTGGTTGAAAATTTAATGGAAGCCATAATTGTCCCTTCGTCCTTCCAATCTGTATATATCTATCAACTCTCTTACATGTAGCATAGTTCTACAAAGAGTGAGGATCAACTTGTTTTAATTCATCAGTCAAACTGTTCCACCTCTATGCCAAATATCCCTTTACAGATTCTCCTGTGGTTTTTGCTACCTCATATTCTTTGTAAATTTCTTCTCTCTCAAGCAGGATTCTACTGCCATAACTTGGTCTATAAAGAATTCTATGCCAATCACTGAAAAATGTCCCCTAGATTTCTAGATTCATCCCTAATGGCCAGGGGAGTGTTGGATTCTATTTTCCTATAAGTCCTTAACGGTTTTCCCCAACTAATTTCATTCTATATCCAGGACATAAATACCCTTAATTGGACATCCCCAAAATACAACAATGGATCCAATCATGATCTTGGGACACAACATAATTATGTAAATAGAATTCACACAACAAATTCTTCATTTCAGGAGGAGCAATCTGATAAGCATTGAAAAATTCAAGAAGATTCTCAATGGAAGGATTCAAACTTGAAACAATCATTGCTAGTTTAAAACAAAGATGCTTCTAGCTCAAATACAAAGCATAGACCCTTGGAGGAGTCCTGCACTCTAATATCTGAGGTTCTAAGGCTGCCATATTGTCCATCTTTTCCTTCAAAGCAACAATTTTTGTATTCTTATCTTCAATCTCTTCATCTCTCTTTTGAATTTCCTTCTTCAACCTATGTTTCTCTTCTTTCCATTCTTCTTCCCTCCTCTATATCTCATTCCATAGATTTTTAGCTACAATGTGCATTGAAAAATTAGAGGGCCTATGTATTCCTACCAAAAAAATTCCTGGCTCTGATGCTTACTCTTCATGTAGCACTGGTTACAAGGTTTCTGAATGTTCAACCAATTCCGATTGCAGGGGTGTTGATTGTTCTCCCAATTCTAGTTGCAGGTCCTCTTGTTCTTGCTCTAGATGTAGGAACTCTTGCTTCTACTCTTGTTGCAGGAGCTCCTGATTTTCCTCATACTCTTGACTCTCAACTTGTTCAGCAATGGTAGCAAGGTCTTCCAATGTTACATTTTTTGCTTCCTCAAATTTTTCCCTTTCTCCAATGTTCACCTACCCCATTAGGGCCTCTTTGTCCTCTTGTGATTTTTCTCTAGTACTAGGGCTTCCCTACAGAGACACATCAAGGTTGGCCCAACTAGTCTTGATTTTCTAGGAGGGTTCTCATATTTTTATTTAGTTGTAGGAAGAATAGTGTCAACCTTCCATTTCTTAGAGCTTTGCACTTCCTTTCCCACTGCTTTCTTTTGAGATTTACCCTTCCTTATTTTTGCCTCTTTCTTTTGTGCCCTAGTTTGAATTAGGATTTCAAGAGGAACATCATCATCAGAATCTAAAGAGGAACTTTATTTGTCTCAATGCTCTGCCTTAGAAGAACTAATCTCTATGGTTTTTTCAACTATAGGAGGGTTTACACTAGGGAATGTGCTAGAAGTTGAGGTTCCAAGAGTGGCTTCAACAAAACTCACTCTCCTAGCCCTAAAAGGTTGAGGAATAACCCTAGGTCACAAATGCTCTGGTCTAATTTGATCAATTTTTAAGAATTCTTCCCAAGTCATTGTAGACACATCATGCAGAGATTTTTCAATTAACAATTTGATCAGACAATGGTGGGGAAAAGAATTATCCCTACCTTTTTTGGGTCTCAACTGCCATGATTGAGAGAACGTGGTATAACATGTTTGGCACATTCATTCTTCTCCCATGCCTCATATGATTCATAATTTTGAAGTGCATAGAATGTCAATTCGACTAATGACCCTCGCAAGTAATGTACTTCACAACGTAAACAACTAAGTTTGCTTCCATGGCTCAGGCAAAGAGGTTCACTTCTCACCTTGCTTTTCCACACTCAATGGAGGGTCACCAAGTTCTATAAATTCAACCCTAGCTGACCTGGCATCATTGGAAGCAGGGTAATTTTCTCTTTCGGTAGGCAACCCTATAACTTCTGTAATCCTTTCTTCAATAGCCATTACTTCCAACCCTTTTACCATGGCCTTTCCGTTAGACAATGTCTGGGAAAATTCCAACACAATGTCTTCATTAAAACCATTCAACTTTAGGAAATAATCTAACCACCTATAATTTCTAAACTCAGCCTGGCAAGGTGCATCCTATAGTAATATATCATGAACCATGGTTTCATTTCTTATTAACCCACCTCCCATTGTTTAGTTGTCTGCAATCACTCTACAAGGTTTCCATTCCTACAATCTTCATCTAAAAGCTAAACTTCTCCTTCTTGTAATGCTACCAATTTCGTCTAAATTTTTATTTTTGGTGACATAGGATTATGATAAGAGAAATAAAGGTATTAAAGGAGTAATAAATGAAGGCTATGATCAAGAAAAATGGCAGTGGTTGATATCACCTCACACATGTGAGTCGTCATCTCACTTAAAGTTTAAAATGGCTCAATTTAAACTTTGTTGACATGAACCAACATGGACTGACATGTGGACATGGTCTTCACACTTTCCCCCAACCTAAATTTGAGCATGTTTCCTCACATGCGCAATAGTTATGACAATTTGACAAGGCAGGGAATAATTACATGCTATGGAGAACATTTGTTTAATTTACAACAATTAAATGAATGTACTAAAAGATAATTAAGATATAACAAATTGATGCACACATACCTAAATTCTTGGAAGATCTATTGCAAATATTATGGAGAAAGTATTGGTCAGCTTTTAAAAAGTTAAGTGAGCAATTAATGAAAATGGAGTAGAATGAAGTGAAGTTATGGCAGTGTGATGGAAGAGAGAGAAAGGTGGATATTGATGGGCAGATGAGTGAATGAATGAAGAAGTGGACTCCCATAAAAGTGGAAGTCTTTATTATGAAAAGTGACATACCTTAGTTAGCCAGAAAGAGGGACATTAGGTCTGCTTCCTTCAATTGCGGGAAGTTTGAGAGTTGCATGTTGAGTGAATTGTTGCAGGAATTCCTCCTTGGAAGTTGGCTTGTGATACAACTTGAGGCAATGACCATTGACAAGTAGCTTAAATCTGACTAGGTCAATGGTAGTGAGCTGAACAACACCATTGGGGAAGACTTCAACAACCTCATATGGTCCTAGCCACATTGTCTCAATCTTCCTACATTATCTCAATACCTTGAGTTGTAGAGCAATGCCCAGTCACCTGGCTAGAATTTCTTGTCCTTGATGAATTTGTCATGCGACTTAATTCTCTGATTCTGCACCACCTTTGTGTGATGTAGGGTTTCCTTCCCCATTTCATCTAAAGCAATGAGCTACATGTTTTTGTCCCTTTGTGCCTCAAAGATATACATCCCCAATTCTACTACAGTCCAAAGAGTCTTATGCTCAAATTCAATGGGCATCATACATGTCTTTCCATGCAACAACTCAAAAGGAGTGAAGCCTATGGTTGTTTTCTAGGTTTTCCTATAGGCCCAAACAACTTTTGGTAGCCTATTTTCCCAATCCTTCCTATGAACATCCATTGTTTTGGTCAGAATGGCTTCAATTTCCTTGTTAGTCACCTTAGCTTGTTCATTAGCCTGAGGGTGATAAGGAGTAGACTTCTTGTGCCTTATGTTGTACTCATTGACCAGTGCTACAACAAGGGTTGAGGTGAATTAATCCCCTTGATCAGTCACTATCTCTCTTGGAACCCCATACCATGTGAAAATATCCTCATAAAGAAATTCAACAACCTTATTATCTCTTGCATTTTTCATGGTGTTAACTTCTACCCACTTGGTTACATAATCAAGGCATATTAAGATATAGGATTTATCAATTGATGGAGGATCAATGGGTCCTACAAAATTCAATCCCCACTTGTCAAATGGAGTGATTACTACATGAGGGTAAAGGGGAATCTCATCAAATTTGGCTGGCCTACCCATCCTCTAGCATCTATCACACTTTCTTGTATATCTCCTTGCATCCTTGTGGAGTGTTGGCCAGTAATATCCTGTATTCAAAATCTTCATTGTTTTTCTCTTGGCTGCAAAATGTCTTCCACATGGTTCATTGTGGAATGCATGTAAAATATCGTATGCCTCATCTTCCCTCACACATCTCCTCATGACATGGTCTAGCCCAATGTTAAAAAAACATCCTGCAATCCATGAAAAAGTAAATGATTTTTCAATGAGCACCCTTCCCTCTTTTGGAGAGAAGTGAGGAGGAACTCTCCTTGTGACCAGATAGTTAGTTATTTCAGCATACTAAGGTGTATGCACATTGATGGAGAATAGATGTTCATCAAGGAAAGATTCATTAATGACTTGATTATCCTCTGATGTAGTTAGCCTTGACAAAAAGTCTGCAACAAAATTGTCCTTCCCTAGCTTATCCACAATGGTTATGTCAAACTCTTGCATCAACAACAACCACCTTGCTAACCTACCTTATATCAAAGGTTTATTCATGAGATACCTAATGGTTGCATGGTTTTGTGCACAAATATTTGATAGCATGTTATGTAGTGCCTAAATTTGTTAAGGGCATAGATTACTACTAGCATTTCCTTTTCTATCACTGTATAATTGAATTCATCTCCTTTCAATTTTTTGCTTAAAAAATAAATAGCATTTTTAGTAGCTCCTTCTTTCTTCCCCAGGACTACTCCTATGGAATAGTATGATACATTTCTATGGATGTGGAAAGGAAGCTCCCAACTGGGGCCTTTGAGTATAGGAGCATGAGTCAAAGCTTCCTTCAAATCAAAAAATGCCTTGTTACAGTCTTCAATCCACTGAAACTCAACAACTTTAGTGAGAAGAGTATACAATGATGCTACTATTTTTCTAAAATCCTTGATGAAACACCTACAATAGCCTGCATGGCCCAAGAAACTCCTAACATCTTTTTTTTTTGCAAGTGTAGGAAGATTTGTGATCACCTCAATCTTTGCAGGATCTACTTGAATTCCTTTGTGGAAGATGTAGTGACCAAGGACTACACCTTTCTACATCATCATGAAGCACTTTTCACTATTTAGAGATAGATTATAGTCTTCACATCTTTGTAGGACTCTCCTAACATTCTCCAATGCTGTATTGAAATCAGCACCATAGGTGGTAAAATCATTCGTATAAAATTCCATGCAATCATGAGAAATATCTAAAAATATGCTAATGAAAGCCCTCTAAAAAGTTGTAGGTGCATTGCATAAGCCAAATGGAAGGACTGTGTAGGCATAAGTCCCCCATGGACAAGTAAAGGTGGTCTTCTCCTGGTCCTCAGGTGCAATTTGGATATGGTTATAGCCGCTAAATCTATATAGAAAAGAAAATTACTACTTTCCTACAAGTGAATCTAGAACTTGATCTATGAAAGGTAGAGGAAAATGGTCCTTTTTGGTGGTAGCATTGAGTTCCCTATAATTAACACAAAATCACCACTTCCCTCCTTTTTTGCGCATGATCACCAATGGAGACACCCACTGGCTATCGGAAATGGGGTAGATGAATCCTGCGTCCAACAATTTTTGCAATTCTCCTTTTACAATTTCTCTTAATGTAGGGTTAATTCTTCTTTGCAACTATCTCACTGGTGTACAATCATATCTGATGTAAATCCTATGAGTTCCAAGCTTAGGGTCCAATCCCTTCATATCATGATAGTCCCATACAAATACATGTTGGTGGGTCCTCAGTAAGTTTGTCAATGACAATTGTTGTTCTTCACTCAATTTATTGTTGATGTTTAGATATTTTCCTTCTGTCACTTGTACTTGTGTATTTATCTCTACCATGGTTGTTTCACTAATGCTTCATACCTTGAGTTCATGTGGAAGCAATGTATGAGACATACTTGTTGCTGCAAGAAGTTTTATTGCAAGAAGAGTGGGCAAGAGTGTCTTTATTGGATCAACAGAATGAGAGGATGATGCTTTCTCTACTTCACAATAATTCTGAATTATGTTAGGCAATACTTCATCTTCCTCTTGAAGTGGCATGAAATAGCTTCTGCCTAACATCATAAGTTGTGCCACAGAATTAACTTCATCAGCCTCTTCACCAACATGTGGCCATATAGGATTATCCATAGCATGGGATGGCTAAGTAGGAGGGTAGAGAATAAGCTTTTTGGTGCTCTTTCCATTAGAAATGGTCATTTCTCCTATCATGCATCCAATATAGGAATCTATTGTTTCTAACCATGGCCTTCCTAGAGTGATAGGGTACCCACCAAGTGTGGCTTTAGGAGAAAGAATCATGAAATCTATTGGGTACTCCTATGAGTCTAGAGTTACCACAAGGTCCTCTACTATACCATCAGGTTTAACATTTGAACTATCAGCAAGCTACAAGATAGTAGGAGTAGGTCTCATGCTTGCAACATTTTTTTTGTAGGATATCCTTGGTCATTACATGTATTGCTGCTCCCAAATCAATCAAAGCATTCTTTATTTCAATCCCTTTTATGACAACTCCTACCACAAGACTCCCTGGATCATTATATCTGGGAATAGTCACTCTCCCAAGCATGATGTCAGCCAGCTATCCCACCACATGAACTATAATGGGGTCTTTCTTCTTCCTTCTTGGATTTTTAAGGCATGCTTCCTTAATTTCCTTGTCATAGATTGGAACATCTTTTATGGCTTGAAATAGAGGGATCTTGACACATACATGTTTGAACTGATCTAGAATTCCAAAGGTTGGTTCATCCTCTTCTTTTTGTTTAGTTATTTCCAACCTCTAAGGAAATGGTGGTTCTTGTTCAGTATGCTTAACTAGGACTAGTTCAGGATTATTAGGTACACTTGGCTGAATGGGGGTGTTCAGAGGCTCCTCTTCTTCCATAGGAAGCTCAGTGATAATGAGTATGGAAGGAGTTGGCAAGGTAGTTCCTAAACGTAGGTGGATATCACTTACACTCACAACATATGCATGGAATTGATTTGGATCTGCAGAGTATACTGGTTGGTGTTGTGGTTTGTTATTTGGGTTAGGTATGGGCTGAGCTAGTAGCTGAGTGGGATTAGATGTATTTGAATTTGCGCTAGCAGGAGGAGGAATTATAGCAAGTTTTTAGGGTTGAGAAGGTGGTTGCATGTAGCTAGTTGTCTAGTTTGTCCATTGCTTCCCTCCTCTCCATTGAGATGTTTGTTGTCAATTTCTTGGGGGTGGCTACCAATTTCCTTGAAACTGCTACCAATTTCCCTGAGGTTGTTGCCACTGGGGTGGAGATTTTTGGTGACTAGTCCAGACATTTGAAGGGTTATTCCAAGGTTGTGGTGGATATCCTCTATAATTGGATGGATATGGGGGCTTCCATTGGTTACCAAATGAATAAGAATTGAAATATGGCCCAACAAAAGAGAGTGGATCTGGTGGCATACCTTGTCTTGGATCCCATGTCCTCCTTTGTGCAATGTACTAGACTTGGTCATCTTCACCCTGGATTGGCTTGAACTCAGGTGGAATCTGTTTACTTTCAATATTAGCTACCATCTTGCATCTGCAATCCTTCTTTTGTCTGCAATGGGGGCAATACTCTTCCAACATTGCCTCTACCTCCTCTTGTTTCTTCTTGGCCTAAAGTGTATCTAGTTGAGTAGCTATATTGTTTATAATGTCTTGCTTGAAGTCTGTCAGCAAGTGAGTAATCTCTATTCTTGAAACTCCATTAGTAGATTACTTACCCATAGAGGATTGGTAAGCTCTTCATTTCTTTGAAGTTTCCTTGGAGTAGTTCTAACATATCTTCTTGATGTCCTCCCAAGGAACTTGGGTGATATCTCCTCCTCCCATCAGGTCCAAGGCATCAGTGCAACTATCATTAATTCCTCTTAGGAAAAGAATATTTTATGATTCTTCATTGAGTGTATGGTGTGGATATTTCTACAAACAAAATAGAAACCTTGCAATGTAATCCTCCAAGTTCTCAACTTCCTTTTGTTGCATCCCAAAAATGTCATCTCCCCTCATGTCACTGCCCCTACAATATTCCTTGTACTTCTCAAGGAACTTTTTTTTCATGTCCTCCCAAGTCTCCACAATATTATTCCTAGGCTCATGAAGCATCTTAATGCAGCCTCTTTCAAGGTGGTAGGGAATATCTTGAGCTTATGGGCATCAGTGGTATAGTCATAACTCCTGTAGAGTATGTCAAAATCGAACAAGAAAGTATCAGGATCTTCTATGACAAGTCCATAGAACTTAGGAAGGATCAAAGCAAGGATATTTTTGAGGTTGTCAACTTCATTTTGATGAGAAATGGGGAAAGGAAAAGCTAGTTGGTTAGGTCTATTTCTATTTGCATCACCCATGCCTGCTTGATGTAGTTCCAAAGCAAAGAGATTTTCAAGCTGATTTTGGTCTTCAGAGGAAATTTCAAAACTAGTTAGATCAAGAAATGCATCAGCAAAGGGGTGTGGCTCTTCTTCTTTGTCTTCTCTTGGTAGATTCAAATGCTCATCTAGTTGGAATGGATTAGGGTTATTAGGAAGGAATCTCCCATGAGCATCTCTCCTCCTTCCTCTATTCATACAGTATCAACTCATTATCAGCCAGCTCACACAAAGAATTTGCAAAAGAATGGTGGATAATTACTTTCCTAAATGACAAGGTATACTAAGAATAAAATTTCAGAAATACGATAGCAAGAAAAACTATCAATGACTCCAAAGATCTCCCTAGTTTGATAGCATCCCTGGCAATGATGCCAAAAATGTTGGCCTCCTACAATGATCTAACAACTAAGCCCTTACAGTTGTGATTCAAAGATTGGACATCTAATTTGAATATATATCTCAATCATCATGAAGTTGGGCATAGACTTGAAATGGGTTAGCACAATATGTGCACTAGGAATCTAGAGTAGCCATATTCATCCTATAGCTAATTAAGAAAAACATAATGCTAAAAGTAAATTGCTTGGAAAGAAATGACATAAATTTTGAGCATCAACCAATAACTATACTAAGTTGAAATGCATGACAAAAATGAAAATATGAGCAAACAAATAGGAAACTACTCTATCTACTTTGGCTATAGGAACAGTCACAAAATGGAATTCTAGTGGCTGCAGGAACAGATCGTGCCAAATTCTTAACTAATTATTTAATAGAAAGTAACAACTAAGCTAAAGGATGGAATCCTCACCAAGTGGGCCCCCTTGGATGAGTATCCATTTAGACAAATGTAAACTCAGATGCATGAAGTTATAACTTCATTTTATTCATTGGAAAACACAAGTACAATAGAGTAGCATAATTGTATTACTTGAAAAACTAATAATGAGAGTACATCATCAAATCAATCAATCTTTTGAGAAGGAGCATTTGAGTCTTATTTATAGGAAGAAAAAGACTAACTAACTACCTAGCAAAGTGGTCAACTCCAATAGATTAGGATGACGCTACTTTAGGGAAAGCATGAAAAGTGGAGAGGCGGTTATGCATGCACAGAATCTGGTCAAGCATTTTTTCCTTCACGCAGATCTAGTACAACAATAACTCCTATATTCGCTCAACAAACAATTAAGACCAATTACAAGATGATTATAAATCTTTGATTTAAACTAGGAATCTCCCTCCATTGAGAGTCTTCCCTCCATTGACCTTTGAATGATCACCTTGTTGACTTTGATGGTGAGTGACCAACTGGTAGAATCTTCCTCAATTTTGTAGGCTGCTAATTATATCTGCATAACAATATTAGTACACACAACAATTACATATTTGTAACTATCATAAAGTATCATTCATTAATCCACATATAAAATCAACATTAATAGTTCATGTAGCATGTCAATGTCATTTAAAGCTTACAAAAATAGCCTATGCCCAATCTCAATGGTTTTCAGGAAATATAAAAAAAAAGTCAATATCCAAGTACCAAAGTCCATGACAACTACAGCGAATAGATAATAAACTCTATCAAAATTGATTCATAAAATGGACTCATCAAGAGCTATGTTTACTGGGTATTGTTTACCATCAGTTACACGAGGTGGCATACAGAGGTGGGCACAGTATTAGCTGCAGCACCACATTGTTGATGATTTGGGATTGGGAGCACATTCTCGTCTTTCATCCTCTAATTCAGAGACCACAGCTTGTTGAGGGGATACCATATGTTTACTTGTATGCAAATTCCCTACAATAGACCAAAGTTGGGGACATAGAATACTAACATCATCACATTGATACCTTGATGGCATTTTTCTAAAGGCCTTACAGAGATTGTGCATAGTGGGTAGGGAAGGGTGATCATTTGGCATTTTACAAACAGTTCAAATATCTGATTGGTCGCACTGTCCAGTCTCAACTTATTATTAAGATGTACTTTCCCCAAAGGGTATTGCATCAGTTTGGTGAGCAATAGGATGTGTCGGTGGGTACTGCAGAGTATATGAGATCTTCATGAGAGATGATGTGGGGACTAACCATATCACTATCATTGGAAAAATAGCAAATTGATGGACTGGTGGCACATCTGTGGGATTGGAGTGGAGGCCCAATAGATGTTGGTATGACTACAAATTTTGATACATGGTGGAAAACTCACAGACCATAGCCTTTGATAGACCTAGATGGACCAGTACTAGTGGATCGACAATCAATTATACCATGGATGCACCGAGGAGGCTAAGGAGGTAGAGATGGTGACATGAGGAGGGGGAAAGATGGAGGTCGAAGAGATGGGTAAGAGGAGATGGGGAAGGGGTGGAGGAGATGGTGGAGGGGATGATGGAGGTGATGGAGGAGATGGTGGAGGTGGAGGGAGGAGGAGGAGAGGAGAAGATGGTAGGACGTAGGGTAGGAGGATACAATAGCATGTTGAGAGGGTACCCTTAGACTCAATCCTAGAGGTGGCTGAGGAGGAGGAGGAGCTAGAGGGAGAGGTTAGGCTAAAGGTGGAGAAGCCAGAGGTAGAGGTTAGGCTAGAGGGGGAGATGGAGGATGAGGTGCATATAAAAGAGGAGGCCCTAGATTTCAACAGAGGTCATGACGTGGTTGGTGGTGAGGAGGAGATCGAGGTGATGATGAGGAGTTGGATATTGGTGTGGATGATGAAATGGATGAGGTGGAGAGATAGTCATGAGAGTGCACGATGGATGGAGGGGACATATCTAGGGGACCACCTTTGCCACATCATGCCACAATTGATCAAAGATTAACCAATATGTAGCAGAGATTAGATGAGGCCTCAACGTAGATCAAGTCCTTGCAAGTAGAGCTAGAGTTCACGAGAGTAGAGTGAGATCAGGTCGTGATCTAATAGTAGGAGGCACAGAGCTAATGTTCTGAGTTTGCATAGACGTGTACAAGGCCTATTAAGGAGATATCCAGGGAGTTGGCCAGGGTTAGTGCTATCCAAGGACAGTATCAGATGTTATATGAGAGAGTAGTGTGGGTGGGTCTACCTCCTCAAGTCATTCCTTAGGGCATAGATCTCATCACAGTCACAGACATTTCTCAGGCCATAGATCCAGTCATAGTCATGGTACATTAGCATCAAGACACAGGTCCAAGCACAGCCAACCACCTATCACAAATCCCTCAACCTCACAGACACATCCAACCATGTCCTCTCAGATACCATCAATTCCTGTTATAGGTCACCAGTCACCCCGCTCTTCTCCATGAGGGGATGAGGAGAGCACAGTCTAGGGCCTTGTTATTGTTATCTTGTTATGTTTGAGACATTATGTTGAGACATTTATATTTTGACCATCGAGTCTCCGAGCTCTATTTTTTTAATACCTCGTGACTTTATCGAGCCATAAAACATCGTTGCTCCTCTAAATCCTATTGCCAAGACATTCTCGAGGAACTAGCAACATGAGGGTGATCCCACAAAGCTAGCTGGGAGATTTTGATTTTTGCTGAAATCACATATTTTTAGAAAATATAATAATTTAAGCCTTTAAAAGTTCCATTTAAAGCATTCCAATTGAAGAGGGTTTGATCAAACTACTTTAGATCAAACCCCCTTGGATATAACCCCGCTAGTTTTAAACCATACCTATAACGGAGTCTCCTTTACACCTATCAAAATACTGATAAAAAATGACTTTTAATTTACCTTTTGGGGGATCAAATGAATTTATTTAAATTTATTTTTTTGTAAGTATGTAGTCCTTATTATAAGCTTCCCAAAAAGTGTAATTTTAAATAAATTTAATTTTATTATTATATTTATTTTTTATTTCTTGTGAATGTAGGGTTTTCATCCAAAATCAAACTCTTTGTTCTGCACATGTGGAAAAATAGAATATTATCAAAAAAAATTGAAAAATATGAGTGCACCACATATTGAAGTCCTTGATCCAACAAAAAAAAAAAAGAATTTCGATACATACAAAAAAAGTTGTGTTATACAATCGTGCTATGTTTGAGTTGTAATTGGTTTGACTTCAAAACTTGATTAAAGAAAAAATATTCAATAAAAAAATATCTAACCAATTGGAAACACTAGATATCAAAGTCACCAATATAAATTTAAAACAATTATAATTTTATCATTTATGGAAAAAAAATTATGTGTTAAATGGTGAGCGTCACTTTTTAAAAATGTTGTTTTCTAAAAAAAACTAGTTTTCGAGGGAGATGGAAAAAGAAGTGCAATCTAATTCTAAAAAATTTGAAAAAAATATATTTAGAATCTACACAAAAAATTTCACAAAACTCTAGTTTGCATCATCTTCAAATTTCTCATGGTTTAGCCGCTATAGGTGCCCAAAAGTGAAGATTTAGTTAAAAATAATAAATTGATTGTCCAGTTTGGTCAAAAATTGTAAACCACTATTGTGGGACCACCCATGCCTATTTGAAAAAAATAAGACAAGACAATCATCATGATACATCATTTCTCCTCTAAATCCTGTTGTCGAGACATCCTCAAGGAATTGGTAGCATGATGACAAATCAAAAGATAAATGCCAAGACAGTGTTTTACAAGTGTGTATAAATGTCAAGTGTTTTGATGTCGAGGTGTTAAGTTTTGATGATGTCAAGATGACAAATGCGAATGCTAGGTAATGCCAAATTCAGGAAGGACACATCCTAAATATGTTGATGTCAACAAGTTTGATCCTTAAATGTCATGAGGATCCCTCAAAATGTCGGATAATAGTGACAATGCCGAGGAAGGACACATCGTAAGGCATAAATAAATGACATGAGCTATTCTTCAGAAGGACGCATCTGAACAATGGCCAAGAGTTTTGACGAGTTGAATTTTTTTAACAATTTGATAGTTTGACATCTTATGGCAGTTTGACTTGTTATGACATAGTTTGACTACATGACTAAATTGACTACATGCCCGTGTTGACATGCTAATGTAATTGAAATGTCGATTTGACTGATGACCAAAGTTTGGTTTAGGAGTTGTCTATTTTAGAATAATTTTCTTGATTTGAAGATATTTGACGTCTATGATAGTGCAGTGTCATGAACCCTAATGGATTGACCTAGTGCAGCCTTAGGGGCTCATAGATTGATAGCCTTGCCTATGTCATACACTCAGAGACTTCGTAGTTTGACACGACTAATGACTTTGTCTTGTTAACCAAAGATTGAGTCATGATTTTATTTGGACAAACCTAAAAGGACTGACCTAATGTCTCAGGGGCTCAAAGGTGAGCCTTCCCTACATAGCAAATGTGTAGAGACAACATAGTTCAAAAATGACAAAGACTGACGCAACGGCAATGATTAACTATGACGAAATACGACTCTATTTTTGGGATTTTTGATAGGTTTTCTTCTTTTTTTTTGGATTTCTTAGGACTTTTTTTTACTTTTAAGATTTTTTTAGGACTTTTTATGATTTTTAGGTCTTTTTTTAGGACATTTTATGATTTTTTTGGTCTTTTTTAAGACATTTTATGATTTTTGGTCACTTTTTTTTAGGACATTTTATGATTTTTTTGGTCTTTTTTCAAGAATTTTTATGATTATTTTGTCTTTTTTTAGGACTTTTTATAAATTTTTTGGTCTTTTTTAGGACTTTTTTGATTGATAGGACCATGTGCAATACAAACTGCAGTTAGGTGATAAAGGATTGCTCCTAGTTAGGTCAAGGACTAGCCAAGTTCGAAGGATATGGAAAAGGACGTGCTTGGGGTGACAGATGGACGGTATGCCAGACCTAATGTCAACCATTATCAACCATGGAAGGGAAAGGCTATAATGTCATGACAAGTGTCGTGATGGTGTCAGAAAGTGGGTATTTATTATGGACTAAGGTAGATAAAGTGATAGTAGATGGGAAAGCAAAGACTAACTACACAGGGAGCCTATTTTCCAGGTTTTCACCATAGTACTTATCCAAAGCGCCTGTTTACCAGTTTTTCACTATTGGATGAATTATTTCTCTTTAATATTTTTGTCATTTTTTATTTTTATTTTTTTTGGTGTCACCCAAATGCCTGTTTGACAGGTTTTCATCAAGGTGATGATTTTTTGTATTTTTATGGTTTTTAGCCTAGCTCTCTTATGCTATGTGTAGAATTTTTAGAGATGTAGATTGTTGATCGGCTCTATCAATTTTTCACCATGTGGAGTAGCTAGCTAGTAAGCTCCAGAACCAAATGAGGTAGTGATGATATAAGGACCCATCCAATTGGGCTCAAATTTGTCAGGTTTTTCTCTGTCAGATTGATTCTTAGGGTTTTGCATTAGGACCAAATTGCCAATTTTAGACTTTCAAACCATAACTCTCTTGTTATAACTATGGAAAAGGTAATTATAGTATGCCTATAAATGATTAAGGCATTTTTTCTTTGTTCTTCTAACATTTCTAGCTCATGCAGTCGTGACTGTTGGTACTCTTCATCATCGATCAAGCCCTTTAGGGAGACTTTGAGAGAGGGAATTTCAAACTTGATGGGAAAAATATTTTCGGCTCCAAAGACCAAGGCGAAGGGGTTGGCTCCTGTAGGCTTGTGGATGCTGGTGTGATAAGCCCATAGAGCAGGGTTCAATTGTAAATGCCAATCACAACCAATGTCATTGCATGTCTTCTTAAAAAATTTGATAATTGTCTTATTGGATGCCTCAACTTGACCATTTCCTTGTAGGTAGTATGGCATGGAGAAATGATGTTGGATGTGGAAGCATTCACATAACTCATGGGCGTCTTGATTTTTGAAAGGATGCTTGTTGTCTATGATGATGGACTGCGGGACACCATATTGGCAGATGATGTAGTTAAGAATGAATTTAGAAATCTATTTCTCAGTTATGTATGTAAGGGGAATGGATTTGATCCACTTAATGAAATACTTAGTGGCAGTGATAATGAATTTATGGTTGTTGGAAGAAGTGGGATGGATTTTTCCCACTAGATCAAGTCCCCATTGTGCGAAGGGCTAAGGAGAAGTAATGGGCTGAAGTTCTTATGTTGGTGCATGAATCAAATCACTGTGTATTTGACATTGGTGACATGTTTTGACAAACTCAAGTGATTTTTTTTCCATTTTTGGCTAGTAATACCCAAGTCTCATAATCTTCTTAGCTAAGGTAGGGCCACTTGAATGAGATCTGTATATACCCTCATGTACCTCACATGAGGTCATTCGTGCTTCGTCAGTGTCGAGACATCGAAGAAGGGTATTGTCAAAGTTGTGGCAAGATAAAGTGTCACTAATAATGGTGTATTGGGAGGGCTTTGCAGATAATGGATTTTTGTTGTTTGTTGGAAAGGTTCAGGGGAAGGGTCTTGTACTAGAGATAATCATAGATGCCTTGATACTATGGAGAGTTGGAACCAACAAGATCACAAACCATTTCTAACTCTAGAATATCATACGCAGGAACCAAAAGTTGCTCCACCAAGAACTTGAACTATGACACATTGTTGGGAATGTCTAGGAGAGATCTAATTGTTGCCATTGTGTCTACGGCCTTGTTTTGTGCCCTAGGAATCTGTTCAAAAGTAAGCATGTGAAAATATAACTGAAAACTGTCAACCATGCATTTGTAGGGAATTAACTTTTCGTCCTTGGTGTCATTTTCATCGTTGACCTGATTGATGACCAATAGAGAATCTCCAAAGACTAGAAGTGTTTTTATTTTCCATTTTATGGTCATTTAGAGTCCTCTGACAAGTGCCTCATATTCTGAAACGTTGTTTGTACATGGATTTAAGCAATGTCGAATGACTTAGGGATGGAGTCTCCTTATGGTGTGATAAATATTATACCTACTCCCGAACCATGACTAGTATGAGATCCATCAAAATAGAGCTTCCAAGGTGATTTAGGCTCCGCATGAAATATAGACTCATCAGGGAAATCTACTGCTAGTGGATGATCACCTTGTATAGGTGCATCTGCAAGTTGATTGGTTGTCACTTGTCCTTGTATAGGTTTTTTTTCCACATATTGTATGTCATACTCACTCAATATCATAACCCATTTTTCCAACTGACTTTTCAATGCTGCGCTACTGAGGAGGTACTTCAATGGATCAATCTTTGCTACTAGATATGTCTTGTGATTCAACATGTAATGTCTAAAATTTTTTGTGGTGAAGACAACTGCAAGACAAGCACGTTCAATGGATGTGTATTTGAGTTCATATCTGACCAATGTGTGACTAATGTATTATACAGCCCTTTCTTTCTCATCATGGTCATTGTGTGCCAACAATGCCCCCAATGCTAAAGTGGTTGCAGAAATATATAGAATCAAAGGTTTTCCTTCAATGGGAGGCATTAGGATAGGTGGTGACAAAAGATAGTCTTTGATCTGTTGGAAAGCCGCTTGAAATTTGTCTATCCACACAAAGGGGATTCCTTTGCATGGGAGGTATTGGAATGGTTGGCACTTGTCTGCTAGTTGTACGATGAAGCATCGAATAGACTGTAATCTACCTCATAATGTCCTTAACTCATTGATTCCTTTTGGCAGAGGCATGTCCAATATTGCTTTCACTTTAGTGGGATCTACTTCAATGCCTCTACAAGAAACTATATACCCAAAAAGCTTTCCTGAAGTTACACCAAAGATGCACTTCTTTGGGTTCAAGCGGACGTTGTATTCTTCCAGTCTTTTGAAAATTTTGTCTACCACGTTGAGGTGATCCTTGTGTGTCAAAGACTTAGCCAAGATTTCATCCACAATCTTCCATTAAAGTGCGCATGAGGTCATGAAATATTGTTGGCATTGCTCATTGAAATGTGGCACCTACATTCTTGAGACCAAAAGGCATGGCGTTCTAACAATATGTACCCCAAGGATAGGTGAATGTTGTTTTATGCTAATCTTCAGGGGTGATTCAAATCTGATTGTAACCCAAGAAACCATCCATGAGGGATAGCATCTCATATCTTGTTGTAAGGTCCACAATGATGTCTATGTTCAGAAGTGGAAAGTCATCATTCGGGCATGCCTTATTTAGATCACAAAAGTCCATACAGATGCATATTTGACCATTTGGCTTAGTGACAGGCACAAGATTTGAAATCCAATCATCATATCTATTGATCTTATGAATCTACATCTAGTAGCTTCTTGAGTTCAAATTTTACTAGCAATGCAATATGAGGGTGCATCTTATGCAATTTTTGTTTGACTAGTTTAGCATCCGAAAACAAGAGCAAGTGATACAATACAAGCTCTAGATCCAACCCAAGCATATCGACATATGACCATGCAAAGTTAATCTTACATTTTAAGAAGAATTTTTGAAATTCAAGTTTCTCTTCTTCTATCAAAGATGCTACAAAGAGAACAATTTTTGGATCTTCTTCTATGGCTATGTTAAATTCCATGGTGTCCTAAATGAGCATTGCAATTTTTTCTTGTGTCACGGGGAGAAAGTCCAATCCTCCATCCTTGGGCACCTCGGAGAGGTTTTCACCCTTGGATAGGTCCTATATTTTCACTTTTGTATTGTCAGAAGGTGCCTTGCAGTTTTCACCTAAAGATGCATCTTTTTTTGTTTTATTTTTATTTTTATTTTTGCAACTAGAGGATTGCACAGTCTCCCCAAAGTATGCTACACAATCTAGATAAATGGTGAATCTAGCCTTATGGTCTCCAATTGGTATGCCCTCACGAAGTCCCATGAATTTTGTAATGGCTTCGTCATTCTAAAATATGTTCATAGTTGGTGGGCCTTGTTGATCGTAGTCAATTAGTTGTGGGTAGACAAGGGAGATACCATCATCAGTATTGGAAAATGGTGGGGATGAGGTGGAAATAATGCAAACTGATTTACAAAGGGTAAAGCTAATATTTTTGTCCTCCAACTCCCATTTGGATTCTATCCAGTATTATCCTTCACTTGATTCAGATAGGTCAAACTCATTAGCAAAATAGGGGATGAATGGATTGGAGTCACGGTCGATAGTGTCATGTAGTGAGTCATATGAGTCAGAATGTTTCTCAATAGGTTCAAATGGTCGAACAGGCGAGTTAGAATGAAGGTCAATCGGATCAGATGACAACTTAGGTTTGTCATCGTCATGGGGCCAAAAGAGTCACACCCATTCTTCATGTTTCCTTGGTATTTTAATTAATTTTCACAAATAATTTTTCTACAAAAGAAGATTTAAATAATCTTAACACAGAGGATTACAATTTTCTACAGTTTCAATTTAATCTTAATAGAGGCTCTAAAATTTAACTATAATTTTCTTTTGTATAAATCCATTTCTAAAACTTCATTTTAACAGAGGATTTAAAAAAAATCTATAGAAGTTGTAAGTATTCTCGAAAATATTTCAATTTAAACAAAAATACAAAGCTTCTAAAAATAATGAAATCCTCTTGTACAAGAAACTTTTCCAATTTGCAAAACAATAATATTTTAAATAACCTTTTCAAATTAAATTTAATAAAGCAATAAGGAACCTATTCTAGAAGATTTGCTAATTCAAAATTTGACACAGAGCTTCCCCTTTAATTTCTGACTTTGCCAAATCCCCTTCCCAGAATTACCACTTTTCAGAGAACAAAAAAATAATCTAGAACCAAAAGAAATGCAACAAAACTAGATCCCCAAATTTTTTTGAGAGCTTCTATTTCCAAAATTTAAACAACCCAAAATAAATTCAACCACTCCAGAATAACCCCTTCCTTCCATGAACTAACCTATTTTCATCAATCCCCATAATTCTCTCTGGGAATCAATTTTCAAACAATAGTAATAAAATATCTTCTAACCTCTAGTTACAAAACAAAGATCTTTTCTACAACAACCACAGATATTTCCAAAGATCTTTTACAGATACTATGCATTTGAATTTTAAATAACTTATTTATTTCAAATCAAATTTAATCTAATAATAAAATCACTTTATAACATAAATTAAATTAATTAATTTATCAATTATAAAGCCTCAACATCAATAATCCAAATTAATTAAATAATCAATCATAACATTTATAAATTAATTCTCACAAATAAACCTTGCATAATAAATAAAATAACAAGGAAAACATGGATAAAGAATATGACAAATACATGGACTGATGACACACTGTACTAGGGTAAAGGTTTGACTAGGTAACCCGTTACTATCTCCCAATCAACATTACTGTTGGGTAGTGGACACGCCCAGACTTGTGAATCCAGGTGAAGTCGTTGTCCTGTACCTGCAAACCTACAAACAAAGCATATGTCATACATGTATCCAGATAATAAATCATACACACCATGAAGAGAAAATCGTGGAATCGTAGGGCACTAGCATGTGAGTGATGCAATCTTGTTCCCTTCACCAATACAGTATCATAATAAACTGATGAACTACAACATCAATTAAAATATAGATGAGCATGTATCAATCACTCAAATAATTACTTAAAACTAACATAAAGCATGTCATAAACCATCAGCTTAGTGTATCATCTCATCAATATAGATCTATCATCGCTCCACTGTCAGTGATTGAATAACAATAACATAAAATATGGTCTATCAACATATCTGAACTATCAAAGAAAACATAGCAAATCGGAGGGGTGTTACATCATCCCCCCCAAGGATCAGGCTTACTCCTGGAATCCTGCAAACAAATAAGTATAGAGTTGAAGTAAGGCAATCTAGTCATAGATGTGAGAAATTTCAGGGTGGTAAGGTCTAAGTACAAAAACAAAGAACACATCATGGATGAAAAACAAAGAACACATCATGGATGAGCGAGAGACTGGGCAGCAAAGCGAGGCGGTAAGCAACTGGCCCAATCTTCTCTAGAATCTCAAAAGGCCCAACAAAGCGAGGTGCGAGCTTAGAACCCTTTCCATAATGGATTGGACTCTTTCATAAATGCACTCACAAAAAGACTCAGTCACCTACAACAAACTAGCAATCCACATGATGTGCATCTGCATACTTCTTATGCCTATCCTATGTAGCTACCAAATGCTCCTTGATTTGAACCACCTGTTGATCCATATCCTGAAGCATATCAGGACCCAATAAAATCATGTCCTCCAACTTGTCACAACTCAAAGGAGTCTAACATGGTCATCCATACAATGCTTGAAAAGGTGCCAAGCCAATAGAACTCTGAAACCTGTTGTTATATGTAAACTCTACAAGATAAAGATAATCCTCCCATCGTGTATGTTGGTCCATGAGATACATACATAGCATATCCTGAAGGATCTGATTGACCCTCTCGATTTTTCCATCTATCTTAGGGTGATACACTGAACTAAAGTTCAACTATGTCCCCTTAGCCTATTGTAATGATAACCAAAGAGCTGAAGTAAACATAGGATCCCTATCAAAAATAATTTGATGAGGAATACCATGCAACCTCACAATGTCCTCCATGAACACTCTAGCAATTGATGAAGCATTATAGGAGGAACAAATAGGTGAGAAGTGTGCTACCTTTGTCAACCTATCTATCATCACCATAATAGCATCGTGTCATCGCGAAGAGTTGGGTAACCCAACAATGAAATCCAATGAAATGATATCCCATTTCCACTCAAGAACAAAATGAGGTTGTAGAAGACCAGCCAGATGTTGGTGTTCAACCTTAACTCGTTGACACTCTAAACACCGTGATACATAATCAGTGATATCTCACTTCATACCTGCCCAAAAATAAAGTGGTCGCAAATCAACATACATCTTCTTCAATCCTGAATGAGTTGAATAAGGTGCCTGATGTGCCTTTGTCAAAATTAAGGTACAAAGACCTTCAGAAGATGGAACATTTATACATCCCATGTATCTCAGTAACCCAACCATCTCTAGAGAATATCCTAAGTACCTACCCTCTAGAATCATAGGTACTCCCCAAGGTGAAACACTAGGGCAAATGAAACCCTTCTCTAACAACTCCTCAAGTTGCAAGTGGAGCTCCTTAAGCTCCTAAGTAGTCATATGGTATGGGGCTCATGAAATGGGTTCAGAACAAGGTAAAAGATCAACCGTGAAGTCTATATCATGCTGAGGTGGCATCCCTGGAATCTCACCGGGAAAAACATCTGCATACTACTGAAGTATAGGCTGGCTACCTATAGAAACCTTCTCCTCTCTATTACCCATCTCCAAGTCATCTCCTGTCATAGTAAATAACTGACATCCCTAAAGAACACATCTTCTCAACTGCATGGTCGAAATCATCCTCAATGATATAGGTCTCTGAACTCTTACTAACTCAATCTCACTACCAAATGCATCATTACATCGTATCAACTTGCATCAACAATCAATCATGGCCCTATGAGCCTCAATCCAATCCATCCCTAAGACAATTTCATATGACCCCAATGGTATAATGCAAAGCTCAATGATAGTGTGGAAGGATCCAATCTCCAATCTACAATCCGGTACAAAATATTGCACTACAACTTAAATCCTACACAAACAACTTAATGGTTTCCACACTATCCTAGAGTTCCTAGTGCTTAAACCTAGGCTCTGATACCAAGGGTAAAACCCCGCCACGTAACCTAGAGGATGATGCAACACTACAGATGTGCAACTAATTTTTTTCTTAAGAAGAGTAATAATAACAAGTAAAGTAATCTTCTCTAAACACATAAATCCTCTAGGCTACGTAACGCATCTACATGTGAATCCCAAAATTTACAAAAGTTATCTAACCATAGCATATGAAATGAACTCATGATAAACAACATACATCAAATCATTAACCCGTGCATTATATACAAAGTACAATAATGAATTCTTCCAAAGATTACATTAAGTCAATATACCATTACAAAGCTCATCTCCAGGATGAGATAGATCATACAAAATGATACAATTACAATATACATAGATCCTCCTCGATTACAACTGAGGAGTATAAATACATAGTGTCCAACTGATACAATGAACATAAGAGAAGTAACATATCCACAGATACACACGAGCTCTCCAAACTGGAAGATCCCACCATCACGAACAAGAAGAGAAATCACAATAGTGTAAGGTGCACAATCCACCCAGCCATGTGGTACCCATAGGCCCAACCCCCATTCTAGGAGATAGTAAAAGGAAACTAAGACAAACCTACTACCTCTAGACACAGGAAACATACAAAACAACATTGTACTAGTAAACACATAAGGTTACATTGCTTCCAGAACCATTGAATCAAGTACATCCATTGTACAATACAAACTGACTATTGTCATAGGAGAAGTGTCATCACAAAGCTTTCATTGGTTATCCTTAGAATATCTTCCTAGGTCCTGGCCCCCATCCTAGGTTATCCTAGTAACCTCTCACAAACTCTAGCCCCACATGCATACCAGTGTGGAATCGATTATCTTTCGAGAAGGTAAGATAATGATCTTGCCATTACAGGCCTTCCCAACTCATCTCAAGTCTAATACAAGCCCTTGAGCCAATGAGCGAGGTTAAATTATCAAGTTAAATGTATTAAGCTACCCTTTCCTCTAATATAGGTTATTTAGTTTCCATTCATTAAACTCACTCTCATACAAGTTATCTTGACACCACTTTGTGTGCTAGCCCTCATTGAAATCCACTCCCCTATTGACAACACAATATACTTATTCCACAACCCAAGGGTAGACAATGCACTAAAATTGATAACCAATAACCACCATAACTCAAGAGGTAACACATCCCTATGGATGTCAAATACTGAATCCCAACTATGTGCACTACCCAAGGAAATCTCAAAGGGTGAACAAAAGACACCACAACCCTTTCACAATTTACAATCTCTGGAAGACTTACATTCTTACAATAACAAATATCCCCTTAATACACAATTACAAAGAATGCATAATTAAAATAAGTAACTCAAGTAATTAAATGAACTACCATTAGGATTCCTAAATCCAAATAAATCAATAACTCATATTTAAAATACATCATTTAAACATAATTCCAATTACAAATCAACAACGGATTAAACTAAATGTTTAACTTTCAGTTTCACAACTACTCATAAAAATTACCTCAATTTCCTCAGTTAAAATAATCAATCATTTAAAGTTAACTATTCATGCTTGCATGCACTAATTAACAATATAATATTCATTTAAATAAATATCCTTTATATATATATATATATATATATATATATATATATATATATATATATATATATATATATATATATATATATATATATATATATATATATATATATATATATATATATATATATATATATATATATATATATATATATATATATATATATATATATATATATATATATATATATATATATATATATACTAATTACATAATCAATTATTCTTTTTCAATATTCATTTTAAATAACTATATACATATATATACATTACATTTATAAGATATATTAATTATTTAATATTATATATATATAAGATATATATTAAATATATATATAAATATATATTATATATATATATATATTATAATATATATATATATATATATATATTATATATATATATAATATATATATATATATATATTAATATACAAAATATAAATCGAAATAAAACAAGGCAGACAAAGGTTGTAAGCACAACCTTTACAAAGGTTGGTCAGGCTAGCTTCATACGCAGCCATCCCCATAAGGGGGTTGCGTCCTGTGAGGCAGCGCTAGGTGCTGCACACAATCTGCGTCCCTCTGTGGGGGTAGCTATGCGGTAGCCCCCAACCTCCCTCAAAACATTTCCTCTATCTTTAATAACATTCACTGTACAGTGACTTTTCTTAATAATTTCCAATAAAATTTTCTATAGGAAATTTACAGTACCCCCAAATAAAATAAAATATTTATATATAATATATAGTTATATGTACATATATATTTCATTATATATATATATATATATATCCAAGCAATTGTTGTAGATGGGCAATTAATTTTCACAAATAATTTTTCTACAGAAGAAGATTTAAATAATCTTAACAGAGAGGATTATAATTTTCTACAGTTTCGATTTGATCTTAACAGAGACTCTAAAATTTAACTATAATTTTCTTCTACATATAAATCCATTTCTAAAACTTCACTTTAACAGAGGATTTAAAAAAAATTCTACAAAGGCTGTAAATATTCTTGGCAATCTTTCAATTTAAACAAAAATACAAAGCTTCTACAAATAATGAAATCCTCTTCTATAGGAAACTTTTTCCAATTTGCAAAACAATAATATTTTAAATAACCTTTTCAAATTAAATTTACAAAAGAAATAAGGAACCTATTCTAGAAGATTTGCTGATTCAAAATTTGATGCAAAGCTTACCCTCTAATTTCCAACTTTTCCAAAGCCTCTTCCTAGAATTACCACTTTCTCGAGAACAAAAAAATAATCTAGAATCAAAAGAAATGCAACAAAACTAGATCCCCAATTTTTTTCAACAGCTTCTATTTCCAAAATTTTAACAACCCAAAACAAATTCAACCACTCCAGAATAACCCCTTCCTTCCATGAAATAACCTCTTTTCATCAACTCCCATAATTCTCTCTAGGAATCAATTTTCAAACAACAGTAATAAAATATCTTCTAACTTCCAATTACAAAACAAATATCTTTTCTACAACAACCACAAATATTTCTAAAGATCTTTTATAGATATTATGCATTTGAAATTTAAATAACTTATTTATTTCAAATCAAATTTAATCTAATAATAAAATCACTTTATAACATAAATTAAATTAATTAATTTATCAATTATAAAGCCTCAACATCAATAATCCAGATTAATTAAATAACCAATCATAACATTTATAAATTAATTCTCACAAATAAACCTTGCACAATAAATAAAATAACAAGGCAAATGTGGATAAAGAATATGACCAAATACATGGACTGACAACACACTGTACTAGGGTAAAGGTTTGACTAGGTAACCTGTTACTATCTCCCAATCAACATTATAGTTGGGTAGTGGACACGCTCAAACCTGTGAATCCAGGTGAATTTGTTGTCCTGTACCTACAAACCAACAAAAAAAGCATGTCGTACATGTATCCAGATAATAAATCATACACATCATGAAGAGAGAATCATGGAATTGCAAGGCACTCGCATGCTAGTGATGCAATCTCATTCCCTTCACCAATACAGTATCATAATAAGTTGATGAACTAAAACATCAATTAAAATACAAATGAGCATATATCAATCACTCAAATAATCCATTAAAACTAACATAAAGCATGTCATAAACCATCAACTGAGTGTATCATCTCATCAATATAGATCTATTAGTGCTCCACTGTCTGCAATTGAATAACAATAACATAAAATATGGTCTATCAATGCATCTGAATTGTCAGAGAAAACATAGCAAATCGGAGGGGTGTTACATCCTCCCCCCAAGGATTGGGTTTACTCCTGGAAGCCTGCAAACAAATAAGGATAAATCTCCCTCATCTTGGTAGCATCCTCCCATGTAGCAGAAGTGTCATCTCAAGGATCCCACTGGACCCTCACCTGCTCAATATCTTGACCCCTAAGGGTGAGTCTCTTGTGTTGTGTAATGACCACAACCTCCAAAGCTAGTTACCCATCCTCTACCTATAAGGAAGTCCAGTCAAGGATGTGAGAAATGTCAGGGTGGTAAGGTCTAAGTACAGAAACATGGAACATGTCATGGATGTGTTAGAGACTGGGCAACAAAGCAAGGCGGTAAGCAACTGGCCCAATCTTCTCTAGAATCTCAAAAGGCCCGACAAAGTGAAGTACAAGCTTAGAACCCTTTCCATAATGGATTGGAATCTTTCACGGATGCACTCACAAAAAGACTTGGTCACCTACAATAAACTGGCAATCCACACAATGTGCATCTGCATACTTCTTTTTCCTATCTTGTGTAGCTACCAAATGCTCCCTAATTCAAACCACCTACTACTCCATATCCTGAAGCATATGAGGACCCAATTAAATCATGTCCTCCAACCTGTCCCAACTCAAAGGAGTCTGACATGGTCGTCCATACAATGCGTGAAAAGGTGCCATGCCAATAGAACTTTGAAACATGTTGTTATATGCAAACTCTACAAGATAAGGATAATCCTCCCATCGTGTTTGCTATTCCATGACATATTACATGCATAGCATATCCTCAAGGATTTTATTAACCCTGTCAATCTTTCCATTTTTCTCAGGGTGATACACTGAACTAAAGTTCAACTATGTCCCCATAGCATGCTATAATGATGTCCAAATAGATGAAGTAAACATAGGATCCTGGTTAGAAATAAATCGATGAGGAATAACATGCAACCTCACAATGTCCTCCATGAACACTCTAGCAATTGATGAAGCATTATAGGAGTAATGAATAGGTGAGAAGAGTGTTACCTTCGTCAACTTATGTAATGTCACCATAATAGCATCATGTCATCGCGAAGAGTTGGGTAACCCAACAATGAAATCCAATCAAATGATATCCCATTTCCACTCAAGAACTAAATGAGGCTATAGAAGACTAGTCAGATGTTGGTGTTCAGCATTAACTCATTGACACTCCAAACACTGTGATATATAATCAGCGATATCCCACTTCATACCTGCCCAAAAATAAAGCGGTCACAAATCGGCATACATCTTCTTCACTCTTGAATGAGTTGAATAAGGTGCACGGTGCGCCTCTGTCAAAATTAAGGTACGAAGACCTCCAAAAGATGGAACATATATATGTCTCATGTATCTCAGTAACCCATCTATCTCTAGAGAATATCCTGAGTACCTACCCTCCAGAATCATAGGTGCTCCCAAAGGTGAAACACTAGGGTGAATGAAACCCTTCTCTAACAACTCCTCAAGCTGCAAGCAAAGCTCCTTAAGCTCTTGAGTAGTCATACGATATGGAGCTCGTGAAATGGGTTCAGAACTAGGTAGAAGATCAACCTTGAAGTCTATGTCACATTGAGGTGGCATCCCTAGAATCTCATCGAGAAAAACACCTGAAAAGTGTTGAAGTATGGGGTGGCTATCTATAGAAACCTTCTCCTCTCTATCACCCATCTCCAAGTCATCTACTGTCACAACAAATAACTGACATCCCTAAAGAACACATCTTCTCAACTACATAGCTGAAATCATCCTCAATGATATAGGTCTCTGAACTCCTACTAACTCAATCTCACTACTAGATGCATCAATACATCATATTGACTTGCGTCGATAATCAATCGTGCCCCTATGAGCCTCGAGCCAATCCATCCCTAAGATAATGTCATATGACCCCAATGGTATAATGTGGAGGTCAACGATAGTGTGGAAGGATCCAACCTCCAATCTACAATCTGGTACAAAAGATTGCACTGCAACTTAAATCCTATGCAAACAACTTAATGGTTTGCACATTAGGCCAGAGTTCCTAGTACTTAAACCTAGGCTCTAATACCAAGATTAAAAAAACCCTGCCATGTAACCTAGAAGATGATGCAACACTATGGAAGAGCAACTAATTTTTTTCTTAAGAAGAGTAACAATAACAACTAAGGTAATATTCTCTAAACACATACATCCTCTAGGCCATGCAACGCCTCTACATGTGAATCCCAACACTTACAAAATTAATCTAACTATAGCATATAAAATTAACTCATGATAAACAACATACATCAAAGAATTAACCCATTACATAATATACAAAGTACAATAATGAATTCTTCTAAAGATTACAGTAAGTCAATACACCATTACAAAGCTCATCTCCAAGATGAGATAGATCACACAAAATGATACAATTACAATATACATGGATCCTTCTTGATTACAAATGAGTATAAATACATAGTGTCCAACTGATACAATGAACATAAGAGAAGTAACATATCCACAGATACACACGAGCTCTCCAAACTGGAAGATCCTGCCATCACGAACAAGAAGAGAAAGCCCAACAGTGTAAGTTGCACAATCCACCCAGCCATGTAGTACCCGTAGCCCAACCCCTCTGCTAGGAGATAGTAAAAGGAAACCAAGACAAACCTACTACCTCTAGACATAGGCAACATACAAAACAACAATGTACCAGTAAACACATTACATAAGGTTACATTGCTTCTAGAACCACTTAATCAAGTACATCCATTGTACAATACAAACTGACTGTTGTCATAGGAGGAGTGTCATCACAAAGTTTTCATTGGTTATCCTTAGAAGATCTTCTTAGGTCTTGGCCCCCATCCTAGGTTATCCTAGTAACCTCTCACGAGCTTCATCCCCACATACATACCAATCTGGAATTGATTATCTTTCAAGAAGATAAGATAACAATCTTTCCATTCCAGGCCTTCCGACTCATCTCAATTCTAATACAAGCCCTTGGTCCAATGAGCGAGGCTAAATTATCAAGTTAAATGTATTAAGCTACCCTTTCCCCTAATATAGGTTATTTAATTTCCACTTATTAAACTGACTCTCATACAAGTTATATTGGCACCACTTTGTGTGTTGGCCCCCGTTGAAAGCCACTCCCCTATTGACAACACAATATACTTATTCCACAACCCAAGGGTAGACAGTGCACTAAAATTGATAACAAATAACCACCATAACTCAAGAGGTAACACATCCCTACAGATGTCAAATACTGAATCCCAACTATGTGCACTACCCAAGGAAATCTCAAAGGGTGAACAAAAGACACCACAACCCTTTCACAATTTACAATCTCTGGAAGACTTACATTCTCACAATAAAAAATATCCCCACAATACACAATTACAAAGAATACATAATTAAAATAAGTAACTCAAGTAATTAAATGAACTACCATTAGGATTTCCTAAATCCAAATAAATCAATAACTCATATTTAAAATACATCATTTAAACATAATTCCAATTACAAATCAACAACGGATTAAACTAAATGTTTAACTTTCAGTTTCACAACTACTCATAAAAATTAACTCAATTTCCTCAATTAAAATAATTAATCATTTAAAGTTAACTATTCATGCTTGCATGCACTAATTAACAATATAATATTCATTTAAATAAATATCTTTTTTAAATAAATATATATATTTTCTAATTACATAATCCAATTATTCTTTTCCAATATTCATTTTAAATAACTATATACAAATATATATATACATATATATATACATTACATATATAAGATATATTAATTATTTAATATATATTATATATAAGATATATATATTATATATATAAAACCATAAGCAAATAAAACATATTAATATTGCTAATGAAGTTATTACCCATGCTCAATCGGCAGATGACACCACACTATTTGGCATGGCTACCATTAAAGAGATAGAATATATCAAGCAAACAATTAACAAATATGAGCGGTTGTCAGGGAAAATCATGAATATGGATAAATCCTCCATCTTTTTCTTCAACACTAAGCCCTGTTTATAGAGGAAAATCTCAAGAATATTTGGAATAAATATTGGTTCTCTACTGGCTAAAAACATTGGGACTCCCATTATCAATGGAATGTGCAGAACTCGTTACTATGATGATGTTGTGGAAAAATGAAGGAATAAGGTTGCTTCTTGGAAGACTCGATGGTTGACTCTTGCTGGAAAAATAACAATGATTAAAGCAGTTCTTTGGGCTATGCCTATTTACACCATGTCATGCTTTCAGGTAACTGATAAAGTTGAGAAGGATTTCGAAGGCGTATTCAAGAGATTCTTGTGGGAAGGACTGAATAACGTTAAGAGGATTCCATTAATTGGATGAGATGAAGCATGCAAATGCAGGACTGAAGGTGGAACGGGGCTAAGGAAAATAGGTAGGCAAAACATGGCACTAGGGGCTATGTTGACATGGAAGATGTCCTGACACCCCGAATGCTTATGGTGTAAGATATTTCAAAAGAAATACTTGGACGAAGATAGTCCAAACCATATTCTAACAACTGAAAATGTGAGTGGCGGTTCTGCAACGTGGAGGTTTTTATGGGACACAAGGAAATTATTTGTTAACCATTTAACTTGGTGCATCAACAATAGTAGATAAGCGGACTTCTGGGTGGATTCCTAGAATGGACATGTCAGATTGGAAAGTATGCTCAACATTATGCCATATAAAGAGGCACTGACAAGAAGTATTGGTAGGAAAGTTGTAGATTATATTATAAAAAATGATTCGTGGGATGAAAAGTTGTCATGGATTAATCTTTCAAAATATGGTGTGCCAATGGACATATGGAATAAATTAAAAGAAGAATTAAGCAGAAGGAGAATAATTCTGACAAGCAAAGATGATAAAATCATATGGTGTGGTGCCAAATTAGGGGAGTACTCAGTTAAAATGGGATACCTAATTCAGGAGAAATTTGAGGAAAAGGGAGAATGGCTGAATAGATTATGTTGGGAACCTTGTGTACTGCCAAAATTCGGTGCTTTTCTATGGGTCGCTCTTCACAAACGGTGCTTCACTAATGATAGACTCTACACAATTGGTGTCATGGGTTCGTCCAGATGTATACTCTATAAGAAAGATTCTGAGAATGTAGATCATCTATTTATGAACTGTGAGTTTGTTTCCTCATGTTGGGACTGGTTATTAAATAATCTTTCTTGGTATGGACCTAGGAAAGAGTATCTTCTAAAATTTCTATTAGGATGGCCACAAACATACAAAAGGTTGATATGGGGATCTATTTAGATAATTGCACCTGCACAACTAATTTGGAATGTTTGGAAAGAGAGGAACAAGCGAATCTTCAAAAACATTGAGATGTCTATCGATGTGCTCATCAAAAGAATCAAAACAGAGATCATTGAATTGGCTAATGCTAAGGTCAAATACAAGAGGAAAAATAAATTCACTATGTGGGATGAACAAATTCAGTGAAATTGGACTGAGCTTAAACGACCTAATATCCCTACAGAGAAATCTAAAGCCACACTTCAAAATGGGAGTGTCCTAGTGTAGGGAGATGGAAGCTCAATTTTGATGGGGCTACCAAAGGCAACCCGAGTTTAGCTAGAGCTGGCTGTATTATAAGGGATCCCAGTGGAGCATTCACTAGTGCAATTTCTAAAAACCTTGGATGTACAACTAATAACAAAGCTGAATTTGAAGCACTAATTACTGGACTACAATTATGCAAAGACATGGGCATAAATAAGATTGACATCAAAGGTGATTCTCAACTGGTAATTATGGCAGTAATTAGAGGAAATGCCCCCAATTGGAAACTTGGAAGATGGGTGGAGATGGCTAAAGACATACTAGGAAAATTTGAAGACTACACTTTAAAGCACATATATCGAGAGGCAAATAGGGTAGCGGATGTTTTGGCAAACCATGGTTTAGAAAAAAGCATCAAAATTATCAAAAGTAATAATATTGCAAAATGGCCAATTATGTATGATGTATGCTTGGTTGATAATGGCAGCAAATAAAGAAATCTCTTCTGCTCATTTTGTTACGTTTTTTCATATGCTAGTAATATAGGGAGCTACCCCCATACTGGTAGCACTTACCTATCAAGATATATATATATATAATATATATATATATATTATATATATAATATATAAAACAAAATATAAATCAAAATAAAACAAGGTGGACGAAGGTTGTAAGCACAACCTTTACAAAGGCTGGTTGGGTTGGCTTCATATGCAACCATCCGCATAAGGGGGTTGCAGCCTATGAGGCAATGTTGGGCACTGCACACAGTCTGCTTCCCTCTGTGGGGGTGGCTATGGGGTAGCCCCTAGCCTTCCTCAAAACATTTCCTCTACCTTTAATAACATTCATCATACGGCGACTTTTCTTAGTAATTTCCAATAAAAATTTCTACAAGAAATTTACATTACCCCCAAATAAAATAAAATATTTATATATAATATATATTTATATGTACATATATATTTCAATATATATATATATATATATATATCCAAGCAATTTCTCTAGATGGGCAATCAATTTTCACAAATAAGTTTTCTACAGAAGAAGATTTATATAATCTTAACACAAAGGATTACAATTTTCTATAGTTTCGATTTAATCTTAATAGAGGATTTAAACTATTTTCTATAGAGGTTGTAAATATTCTCAGCAATCTTTCAATTTAAACAAAAATACAAAGCTTCTACAAATAATGAAATCCTCTTCTATAGGAAACTTTTCCAATTTGCAAAACAATAATATTTTAAATAACCGTTTCAAATTAAATTTACAAAAGAAATAAGGAACCTGTTTCGGAAGATTTGCTGATTTAAAATTTCATGCAAAGCTTCCTCTTTAATTTCCAACTTTTCCAAAGCCACTTCCCAGATTTACCACTTTCCAGAGAACAGAAAAATAATCCAGAACCAAAAAAAATGCAAAAAAACTAGATCCCCAAATTTTTTTGACAGCTTCTATTTCCAAAATTTAACAACCCAAAACAAATTCAACCACTCCAGAATAACCCCTTCCTTCCGTGAACTAACCTATTTTCATCAATCCCCATAATTCTCTCTAGGATTCAATTTTCAAACAACAGTAATAAAATATCTTCTAACCTCTAGTTACAAAACAAATATCTTTTCTACAACAACCACAGATATTTCCAAAGATCTTTTACAGATACTATGAATTTGAAATTTAAATAACTTATTTATTTCAAATCAAATTTAATCTAATAATAAAATCACTTTATAACATAAATTAAATTAATTAATTTATCAATTATAAATCCTCAACATCAATAATCCAAATTAATTAAATAACCAATCATAACATTTATAAATTAATTCTCACAAATAAACCTTGCACAATAAATAAAACAAGGAAAACGTGGATAAAGAATATGACCAATACATGGACTGATGACACATTGTACTAGGGTAAAGGTTTGACTAGGTAACCCATTACTATCTCTCAATCAACATTATTGTTGGGTAGTAGACATGCTCAGACCTATGAATCTAGGTGAAGTCATTGTCCTCTACCTACAAACCTACAAACAAAGCATATGTCGTATATGTATCCAAATAATAAATCATACACACCGTGAAGAGAAAATCATGGAATCGCAGGGCACTAGCATGTGAGTGATGCAATCTTGTTCCCTTCACCAATATAGTATCATAATAAACTGACGAACTACAAAATCAATTAAAATACAAATGATCATATATCAATCACTCAAATAATCACTTAAAACTAGCATAAAGCATGTCATAAACCATCAACTTAGTGTATCATCTTGTCAATATAGATCATCATCGCTCCACTATTAGCGATCGAATAACAATAACATAAAATATGGTCTATCAATGTATCTAAATTGTTAAAGAAAACATAGCAAATCAGAGAGGTGTTATAGGATGATGGAAGTGGATGAAGTGGTGAATGTCGAATAAGTGGATGTAGACAGTTTGGAGAGTGTGGACAGGTCGATGTATTTGGAGGAGGAGGAGGTCGAATCTTCACAGTTAATTGGCACTTGGTTTTCGGAGATACCTCTCAAATTGGTGTAATACTGGAATGGGTCAGAGTCTCCGTGTATGGTAATTTTAGTGCCATCAAAAGGGAATTTCAAGAATTGGTGGTAAGTGGATAGTACGAATTTTAAGGCATGGATCCAAGGTTGACCAGCTAGATGTTGTACAATAGCTCAAGATTCAATACTTGACATGTTGTATCCACAATGACTGGCTCAACTCAGATAGGAAGTGTGATAATGCCCCGAGAGGAGTGTTCTTCATCATCATATGCCTTTATAACAATACTCTTGGTAGCGTCTACACAAGCATAAGAGAAGCCTAGTGCTTTAACCAATTTTAGGCAAAATATGTTCAATCCTACTTTTCCATCTACTAAGACTCAGCTAACCTTATGTTTATGGATGAAGACTTTGATATGCAGTGCATCATTGTGGGAGGCCTTCGGTGAGGAATAGTCTTGGTTCAAAAAGGTAATGTGGTGGGGAGTGGTCAAGTATCCAACCATGGCTTTGAATTGGTTGACATCAATGTCATTAGGGATAGAAGACTCTTGTAAGGTCTTGTCAATTATGACTTTGTGTGCAGGCGAAATACGTAGCAGCTCGAGTATGGAGATTTGAGCGGGCATTTTTCCCAATTGGTCAATGAGATTGAATTGTCCCTTGGGTTGTGATTGTTTGGAAAAGGGACCAGGTATTGAGATTTTTGGTTGCCTGGGAGGAGGAGGACCAGCTATGGTGACTTTTCCTCCATGGGTTGTGACATTACACTTAGGTTTTTTCTTAATGGTAATAGTATTGACATATTCATCGACAGCTCGAAGGTGATTAATAATGGGTCCACCAGAATAGTCAAAGGCGATGCAAGTATAATTGGATAGATTGTTATTATTATTTGGACCTAACATAGAGGGGTTGTTTAAACCATGGTCCTATAGTAGGTTTTTACGAATTGTATGGTCCGAATTTGAATCAAATTGTTGTATGTCTAGTTCAGTGGTACAATTTTCAATAAGATCTTGTACAAGGTTTTGTAATTGTTGACAGGAGGAAGTTTTATGTCCTTTTGTGAGATGGTAATCACATAATGCATTATCATCCCACAATGATGGCTTGAATTGTCCAAGGTCATATGGTTTAGGGTCCTTCAATGTAATAATACCATTTTGGAGGAGCTTTTAAAGGACCACCTTAATTGGTTCACCAAAGGTTGTGTATGTGTGTCTCTTCAAAAATTGTCTAGTTTGATATGGTTGACCTCGGTTTTGATTGTTTTGAGTGTTTTGATCATTTTGATTGTTTTGATTATTTTGGATAGCATTTAAAGTAGGTGTTAGTGTGGTCACTGGTGCATTTTGCGGTTGAGCTCCTTTGAGAGTGAGTACAAGACCTGTCATGTTTACTGCCTTAGCCTCAACAACACTGTCATTGGTGATGTGTTTGTTCTTGACCTAGTATTTACTTTTGTCATCCAGTGGATTCAGGTTTGTGTTCTTGTTTCCATATTTGAGCTCTCTACTAGCAATAAGGGCCTTTGCAAGTTGGATTCCTTTTTCGACGAGGTCCACAAAAGTGGTACAACAATGAACTTGTAAACTATATTTTAAGGGTCCCGGAAGGTTTTGGACAAACATGTCTACCTTCTCTTTTTCTAGTATCTCGACATGACATCAACTTGCTAAACTTCTCCATCTTTGGAAGAATGGAATATAGGTCTCACAAGTTTCTTCTTGAGTAAGCATGCATAGATTAGTAATGGTGGTGTTGGTGTCAATGTTATAGGCATAATTTCTCACAAATTTGTCAGCATGTTCCCCCCATGATTTTATTCCTTTAGGAAAGGTAGAAAACCATTTAAGTGCAGGACCTGTGAGACTTATGTGGAAGAGTCTCATCAGATAGGTATGTTCATATGCAACGTCCACGCAATTGGTTGTAAATTCTCTTATGTGCTCAAGGGGACTTGTTTTTCCTTTGTACTTGGTGAAGTTAGGTGCCACATACCCTGGAGGGAACTGAAGCATGTGTAAACTTGTGTTAAATGGGTATGGGCATAAGTTGTATGATGTGTGGGTCTTTTATGTTGCACTTGCATGTCCTCCATTTGTTTTTGCAAGGTCACAAGTTGATTTGTGAGTACATCAATTATGGGGTTGTTTGTAGTGTCACACATGCTAGTGATAGAAATTCCATGAGTCCCCATTTGTTGTGAGGATATGTTTGGATTTGGGATGTGTTGTTGTGGAATGTATGACGTGTTTTGATTTAGAATTTTTTGGTATTGAGAATTTTTATTAGGAACGTGTTGTTGTGTATGGATGTGTGATGTGTATGTAGGAATGTGCACTCCATCAGTGTTGTTCTATATTTGTGGAATATGTTGACCTTGAGTGTTATGATGTCCAAATGAAGTCATGTGTTCTATTATTTGATTTCCTTGTCCAAATTGGTAAATGTGGCCATGTGGAATGTTGGTGTTTTTCCTTTGGGGGATATTTGTGTTGGTATTGAGTTGTGACGAAGTGTTAACATTTGGTTGATGTCCTAGAATGGAGATTTTTCATTTATTCCTCCCAAAGGGGTTCAATGATTTTGTTCCCATGGCATTAGTTGAGGACCCAAATAAGGGGTTTGATGATGTCATTCCCATAGCACTAGATGAAGCACCAAATAAATTTTTTGATGAATTTTTCCCCATTGTTGAGGATCCAAAGGTAGCTCCAATGGCTTGTGATGACGTTGTTGACATTAGAGGCATTGATTGTGGTGTAGCTTGTGACATGGTTGATGTGCCCCCAATATATGTTGTGTTGACCATGTTAGAAGTATTTTGAGGAGTGGTTCCATTGGAGGTAGCATTGATGGTGTTCGTCGCATTATGTGTTGTAGCACCAATGAAGGTATTGTTTGCATTATGTTGGGGTTGATTGGTATTGGAGGAATTTTTTGCATTATGATCAAGAGATGTTGCTCTTAAGGTGTTAATGTTGAACCCACATGGTAATTTAGCCCCTTGGTGCAAAAGTATGGCTAGATATCTCTTGGAATCTTGCAAGAGTAATTCCTCTACAAAGGAGGCCACATCAGGATTTTTCCCTACAACTTTGACATCTTCCATGAACACTTATCCATTTTGTCTCTACGTAAAAATTGTTCAAAGGGGTTGTGTGAGGAAGATGCCATGTTCATGTCATTGAAAGGGTTGATGAAGGGTGCCCCCATGTCTGTGTTTTGGTTCATGTCATTTGAAAAGTTGTAAGGGGTGTTTCTTTGTCCACAAGGGTCCATTTGTCTTCTTTTCTTTTGAATCTTAGTCTCAACCATAAAAGGATTTGCTCAAATGAGGGAGAAAAATGACAAGTCTATGAATGGGAATGATATGACACTATGTTTTTGGATTTTTTTTTTGAATAAAGGATGCAAATGCCACTATATTCTTGAGGTTTTTTTTTTGGCAATGCAATAATGATAATGTTGTGTAAAGGAAATGTCAAATGCAAAAGGATAATGAAGACTAAGATGAAAGGTATGACACCATTTTTTTAGATTTTTGAGATAAGGGATGCAAGAAAATGACAATTGATAATGACTAAAATGAATGATGGGAGACTAACGTGTCCAGGTGAGGTATGAAAATGCAAAGGTTTAAGGTGTAATCAATTTTGATGGATTTTTGAGAAAGGATTACTAGCCACTCAAAGCTTGATCAATGTCTCAATTTGGATCATCAAAGGACTTATTGGTAGGACTAAATGAAAAGATGAAAAAAGTGAGGTTTCCTAACTAGAATTTTGAGTTGGAAAGGTCTCACAAAAGGAAAATGACTAAAGGAAATGATTTTGACTAATTCCAATGATAACCTACTTTTGAAGGCAAAGATTTGGCAAGGTATGGTAAGTTTTCCTATTCCAAACCCTACAAAAATGAGGACCTAAGGACTGTTGGAAATGATGATGATGGACTCTAAGGGTGCAACTAACAATTTACAAGGATGGACCTATAGGAAAATGCAAGCTAAAAGATGCAAGAAAGGAATATTTGAGCAATTCTTTTTTTGGTTTTCAACAGAGGCCACTGGAAAAGGATGTCTGAAAGTAGTTTAAAAATGTTTGGACTCAGTTTTGGACAGTAACAGTGTTTTTCCAAATGATAGGAAATTGCCTTGTTTCAAGTTTCAAATGTGTTGCAGGATGTCAAATGCACCGAGGTTTCAACAAGTGCGTTGTTACAGGTCGCAAATGTGGCTCAAGAAAGCAATTTTGGTGTTTTAGATATCAAATGCGGTTCAAATTAGTCAAATGCATTGTACAGGGTAGCAAATGCAGCTTATCATAGCGGTTGCAGTTCAGAAAGTCTCAAATGTAGTTCAGAATGGTGAATGTGTTGCATAGAATAGCAAATGTGTTGCAAGCTAATTAAATGTCTGGTTTGTTTGCAATTTTGGAAAAAATTTAAAAAAAATTTAGTTTGAGTGAGTGTTTCTAGGTTTGCAAAAGGTGTTTATTTGTTCAATGTCTCAGAAAACACTTGGAAAACAAAAAAAAATCTCTTTTGAATGTTTGAAAACATGCATCATGAAGACACAATCCTAGGTTAGGCAAGGACTATATCCACTAGATTCCATGTGGGTTTCCCTAGCCACACTTATTCTTAGTGGGTGATTTAGAAGCTTGGCCACACAGGCTCCCCCTTACATTGCACTCACTTCTCGGGTTAATCAAGCTTCAAGCCTTCATAAATCTCCCATGTTAGGCTTTTCACCTCTTCTAAGAACTACGAGAATGTGGATGCCTTGGCAATGACTATTGTTGCACCAGTGAATAGATGGGTTTTTGGCAACCACACAAAAGTTTTTAGTTTGGGACTCCCATTCGAGTGGCCACACATGAGACAAGATTAGCTCTGATAAGGAGGAGTTCTAACATGAAGAGGTTATGCTCAATAGGGTTTTGGGGAATTCACTTGTCTGTGTGACACATCCGCACTCATAATCCTGTTCTTTCCATTAGGATTCACATTTGTATACCAATCGGGAGTAGTTTGGCTAAAGAGCTTCATTGTCAGTTTGAGTCACCTTGGGATGAGTACTTTTTCCCACCAAGGAAGGCCCAATTCCTAGATTCAATAACAGTTTCTCTTGCAGCCAGGATTGCACAAGTGTACAAGGGGAGAGGATACTTTATTATTGAATCAGGGTTACACAAATTGCAAGCACTTGTTCATTTTAGTTAACCAAAAATAAAATGTGTGGAAAACACCTAAAACACTTTGTTCATTTTAAAATTTTAACTTGATGTGAAGCAACAAAGTTCATTTTAAGCCCATGACATGAAAAATGCATGTAAATTTTAGCCTTATGAGTTCCAATGCATGATTGTGTTCATTTTAATCCCATGAGTGAGTATGCATATTCATTTTAACCAAATGAAATGTGAATGCAAGTTGTTTGTTGTTTATTTGCTTGATTAAGGAATTGAAAAATTGATATAAAAAGATCAAAAAATAATGGTTATACTCCTCGCCACATGATGTAAATAGAATATTAGTAACCCAAAAAAAAACCTCTAAGCTACTAAATAGAAAGGAAAAATTTGGAAAATATAGTAAAAATCTAAAAGTAAATTTTTACCAGACAAATGCATCATTCTACAAACCAAATGTGTCGCAGAGCCGAGAGCTGGAATTTGTCAGGCGAATGTATTGAAATGTAGAACAAATGCACTACGGCCTGCTTATGCATCGTTCAAACTTGCAAATGTGGCGTTCTAGTTAGAAAATGTGTCTCAATAGGTAAGATGCATCATTTTTCAAGGTGAATGTGTTGTGACATAGCAAATGTGGCGCTCTGTACCTGTACCTGCAAAAACAAAAAATTTGTATGAAAATCTGTAAAAATAAGTGTTTTGGCATCGGGTTCACCAATGTAGCTTAGGGAAAAAATTAGGTTAGCAGACTAAAACATAAACAAAATAACCCAAAGCAAGCAATAAAGAACAAAGGAATACAAAACATGAAAACAAGGAAAGATATCACCAAATGTCTTCAACCTTTGTGATTAACCTCCATTGCACCTTCTCTATTTGAGTTGCACGTGGATGTTTTCCCTCAAATTTGTGATGAGCAACCTATGACTATGCCAATGTCCTAAGCAAATGTTGAAGGATTCTATCAAAATGCTACACAATGCAACTATGAAGCAAGCCTAAAGCATGAAAATGTCTAAAGCATGAAATCAAGAAATGCCAAGATGTATGAAGTCAAGAGCATGAAGTGTCTCAAATGAGGCCAAAATTTCCATTTTATAGAAAAACCAATTTTGAATGGATGGCCAAGATTGAAAGATGAGAAATGCCCTAAGATCAATGGTTAAAATTGAATGTGACAACCCACAATTAGGGTTAGGGCAACATTAGGGGAAAATTGGAAATGAATGGTTGAGATTTTATTTTATAAAATCAAATCAATGGATAAGGTTGCATGTGACAAGGAGATAAGAGTGGCATAGAAAAAGAAAAGGTTGGAAAATCAAATAATAATAGAAATTATTTGATTTAAGAGGAAAAGTTAAAATTTTGAATTAAAAATTAATTTAATTCAAAAGGTGGGGCCATGTGACAGTAAATAATTCTTTTAAATTATTTACTTGGAGAGATAAAATTAGAAAGTGGACAATTTTAAATAAATAATTTTATTTAAAATTAGAAAGAGCCAAGGTGGACAATAATTAAATAAATTAAAGAATTTATTTAGTTATAAGAGGACATGAGATATTAATGACATATTTAAATAAATAAATAAAGTTTATTTATTTAAATAATTAGGAGGAAATAATGGACAAAGATAATTAAATAAATTTAGGAATTTATTTAATCATAGAGAGACATTAGGAAATTAGCGACACATTTAAATAAATAAATATAATTTATTTATTTAAATAATCAGGAGGAATAAAAGACATGAATTAATTAAATAATTAAGAATTATTTAATTAATAGTTGAAATCATACTATAGGACATAATTAAATATTTTAGTTATGTTAGGAAGAAATATGGAGAAAATAGAACTCACGGGCCTAGGTCAATTTTATGTGTCTACAGCCTACTCAACTCACAAGGCTCTAAATTTTGCACAAACACCTTTGTCAACTTGTCATTTTAGTCCTGACCATCATTGAGGTCTTGATAAATTATATTTTTAACCTTGGCTATCTTAGTTTGATCAAGAAAAGTACCTTAGTTTTCCAAATTGAGGTGCTTAGTTTTCATACCCTTAGTCATCGTCTCAAGTCGCATTACCATTCACACCCATCATCCTTTCACACTTGCATTACATTTGTCATACCTTAGAGATACTCAAGATATTGACCTCATTGTGACACTATTGTCATTTTGATTATTGGCACTTTGATTCTTTGTCTTGGTATTATTAGGTTAGACATCATTTATACCTTGAAAAATCAAAAAAATAGTCATCTTGCATAAACATTACCATAACTTGGAACCTCATTTTGCCTAAATTCCTTATCATCTATTTCCAATTGCATTTGTTCCATGGAATTCTTAAGTTCAAGAATCTTTGATTTCATTTTTTCAACTCCACTTAAATAGCTCATCATCTCTCACTTTTTTTTCTTGCGTGTAAATTCATGTATCCAATTTACAAAACCTAGTGACTTTGAAAATTCATTTTACCATTTCCTTAAATTGAATCTATTTCCAATAGTATTTGTTCCATGGAATTATTAAGTTCAAGAATCTTTTATTTCATTTGAACTCAACTCCACTTATAGCATCATCTCTCACTTTTTTGTCTTGTGCATGCATGTAAACTCATATGCAATACACTTGTTTTCAACCTAGTGAAGTTTTGAATTTTGACTAAATTCCTTATCATCTACTTCCAATTACATTTGTGCCATGGAATTCTTAGGTTCAAAAATATTTTATTTCATTTGATTTCTTATGTTCAACTCCACTTATATAGCATCATCTCTCACTTTCTTTGCAATATTTTGTGGCATGTAGAAAGGGATCAACAAGTAGGAAATTCTCAAGTAGAAGTCGAGCCAAATTTAGATATTGGATCAAATGAGGCTGAAGAACGCATGGTTGAAGAAAGGGAGGAGGCATAAGTTCAAACACTGCATGTTGGAGAGGGGTCGAGATCCCTTCCTTCGATTGGTATGGATGAGCATATAAATCTAGCTAAAAAGGTGAGGAAACAAATTTCTTATAGAAATTTAGATCATTTACTTGAAATGGATATGGAGAAACTAAAATGTTATGTCAACCAACCTACAAATACTAATAGGAGGTCAATGACTAAATCTATAAAGGAAATAATCAATTATCATTCCAATCACCTTGAAACACTTGAAAAAACCCAACTTTTATCACATTTACTTCTCCATAATGAGCTGAAAGAGCCATTACAATTGTTGGGTGTACATTCAACATTGAATAAGATGAAACAAATGAGACTACAAAAATATATTGTTGAAAATGTTAAAAAGTTTACATTCCATTGGGAAAGGATCTCAATCAATGGATAAGGCCATTACAAGAAGGGTGATGTTGACATCTATTTTAAGTTAATATATATCAAGAAAAAGAAAAATGTCTACACTTTCGGTTGAAATTGGTTATAGTAGAACCACACTAATAAAATAAGAGAAAAAGAGAAAGGTTTTGGATGATATTTCAAAAGGAAATTGGGAAATTATGTGTAGAGCTCCCCATTCTAACAGGATTGAAGATGTTGTTAGGAAATTGATCTCAAGTTTTTGGAATGAGCAGACCCATCCATCATCAAATAGTAGAGATGTTATGAGACACAATATTGGGCCCAATATTTATGAAAATCAGATAAAACATTGGCTACACATAACACAACTTCAAATGTATATGAACTTTTGTAATAACTATCCTCATATAAAAATTGGGAAAACAATGTTTGAAAGGTTAAATCCATATTATGTGAAGATAAACAAGGTTTTTGAAACTTCTTGTTGTCATTATCATATTGAATTTGATCTCTACTATCAGGTGTTTTGAAAGATGAGAGAAGAAAGTTGCGGTTTTCAAAATGCACCTCCTAAATAGGTAAGTTTGTTCATAAAATCCATGTTATGTGATAATGAAAATGGACCTCAAATAAACTGCATAAAAGGAATTTGTGAAACATGCAGAAATTTGGCTAAATTTCCTTCAAGAAATGAAGATACTGACCTAAAAAAGATAGTAAATTACAAGAGTTACAATTATGTAAAGTTTCAAATAAATTTTGCGAAAGTATTCACAAGGTTAAACTATGTAGAAGAGGAGGGGTATGTGAAGGATCATCATGGAAAAAATAGGCCCTTAAATGGCAAAAAAATTAGAAAAATTGAAGTTAGGAAACTTGACGTAAAAATTTGAATAAGTTATCAATATTATTTCAAAAATATGTAAGAATAGAATCTATGGAAAATTGAATTTAGTTTATAAACTACTAGGTTTATTGTTTTTAAAAAAATTCTATTTGGTGAAACTTTGAAATTTCAATGCATAGTACTTAAATTTCAGGGAAAAAATAAGAAGTAGGTGTGTGTCTAACCCCCCTAACCATAATAAAATGATAATATTTTTTTATAAGATTTTAGATATAAGTAGAGGAATCATTTCCCAATGTGATGCATATTTTTTTGTGATTTTTTTCCAAGTAAATAATTAATTATGAATTTTTATTACAACTTTTAAAAATATAAAAACTCGTATGTCTAACCACCTTAACTTGGTCAAAACTTCATGAAATTTTTTTTTTTAATCCTATAGTATGCAAAGCATAGAATATGATGCATGTTTCATATTCAAAAAATGTGATACTGTTTGAAAGCTATTGATGTTTTTCAATCAGCCTATCAATCAGGACTTTAGTAAAAATTCAAATAGAAAATGAATAATAATTATTTATTAAATTCAATGTAAAGCATAATTTATATTGGTGGAAAGTTGAGAATCTCGTTTAAAAACCCTTTTTCGTTTCATCAATTTTGGGTAAAAAAAGAAGCCATCAACCACATACCCATCATATCGCCACTTTTTGGCCCATCATGATCTTGCACATACCCGGAGATACCTATTGGAAAATTTATGGAATATTTTTTTAAATTGATACAGCCATACATATAGCATGCCTTTTGTGCTAATTAGTAAGCACAAAAATTTCAAACATTAAGAAATACTTTCCCACTTGGAATAGTTATATCAATAGTCTTGCAAAAAATTACTCTTTTGTACATGAAAAAGAGATTCAATCATAATATTACTTTTCAAAGTAGATCACTATTATGGTTCATGTGTGTTATCGACATGCACAATCAGAATTGGATAGTGATGATAAAGAGCATGACACAATTTTTCTACAACATTGTTTTACAAATTTTTTTGAGAATTTGAGAAGCAAGGGTGTAAAAATTGAAAATCATTTTGTATGGTTAGATGGATGTGCAACACAATTCAAATCATCATGGCCATTTTATGCACTATGTAGATATCATAAAAATTAAAAAATACCACATTTTTAGAGTTTATTTGAGAGTGGGCACGGAAAGGGTGAGCATGATGGCATAGGAGCTTACATCAAACATGCTCTAAGAAAGAATTAAGTAAGTTATCCAGGAGATCGTATAGACGATACACATGATTGAATGTTGTAAGAAACACTTTGCATCAAATGAAGTCAAAACATCTTCAAGAATGAACCAAAACATTCCACATAGAGTGTTTTGGGAGGTATCGAGTATGTATAAATTACATTTGAAATTTTGAAAATTTAAATTTAATTTATATATATACATGTTTTTTCACATAAGTTTGTTTTTACACGTATCTAGGTGTGGAAAGAAGATTGATGCATGGATGCAAGAGGGTAGACAAAACAAGATCTTTGCATTGTGTTATGAGTTCAAATAATCACCCTAGATGGACATTATACACAAGGGATTACTCTTGTTTCTACATTGAATGCATTTTGGGAAACTTTGATGCTTGCAACAACCAAGAACTTGGATGTGTTAGTAGATGGAATTTGGTGCCACTATTCATTTCAAACACATACGACGAAAATGAGGATGAAATATTTGAAGACATTCCTTTGACTTCAATTGATTATGACCATATTTTAGGATTGGTTAGAAAAGGTACATGTTTAAGTTTTCAATAATTTATATTATATTTAAATTTAATGATCTTTAAAGTCTAGACAATTCTAATACTTTTACAAAATTTTCATGTGTAAATTTGGTGTACAAGAGATGTTTTTGCAGTCATAGCAGAGCCTAGAAACATAGAAGGTGTTAGCTATTATTTATTGTGTTGCACAAAAGAGAGGAATAAGCTAACAAAACCTAAAATAAGCAATGGAATGTTGTTTCGCACAAGTGAGTTTGAATTTAAAATTATATATACATTATGTGCATGTACATTAAACCAATTAAAAACATTTTAAATATGTTGCAGTGCAAATGTTGTATTTGTACATGTCTTACCTCTGGTTCATGTTGTTTACCATGTAGGTTCTATTGTAGTGCAAGGGATATATCTCAAAAAAGTCAAAAAAATTCAACATGGGACTTATTTTATTAACTATCAACCTGATAAAAAGGTACATCAATATAGTCACCTAGTAATTGCTACTGCCCTACATCTTCATGCAATTCCACATGCACCTGGATGGAAAAAATGGAGACTAGATAATGATGATCAAAAAAATTTGGAAGTTATTGAAGAGCGAATTGAACCAGAATGTTTCAGTTAAATTATATCCATGGTTTTCAAGTTCACTTGTACATGTATACACGTTCAATTGAGAACTTATAGTAACTTATTTGAACTCTAGATTGTTTTAGTTGTAAAACTTATAATATATGTTGATGACAAGTATTTTAAATTTGGTTGAAGACACAAATTAGTGGTTGACACACATTGGTCCTTAAATTGAGTCTATTTTCAATTACATATTTGTTCCATGTAATTCTTACTTGTTCAAGAATATTTGATTTCATTTGAAAGTTCTCATCCAAGTATAGCATCATCTCTCACTTTTTTTGCTTGCATTCAACTCATATGAAATACTTATTCTAAAATCTAGTGAATTTTTTTAAACTCATTTTGCCTAAATTCCTTATCTATTTCCAATTGCATTTATTGTACATGGAAACACAAATTAGTCATGATTGAAACACATTGGTATGTATAAGTTATTTTTAATTTCTAGATATCTATGTTCTTATGAGATGGATGTAAACTTAGAAACTTGAAGTGTGTGCATGAACTTAAATTGATGTTACAAATTCAATTTCCTTGTGGCTTTAGGTACATATATAGATAGAAATTATCATAAATTGATTTGAGTTCAATGCTTAATTTTATACATAACATGTGCACTACATCAATTGAAAATTTTGTATCTATTTAATACAAACTTTGAAAATTCATTTTGCCATTTCCTTAAATTGAGTAGATATTTCCAATTACTTATTTGTTCCATGGAATTCTTAAGTTCAAGAATCTTTGATTTCATTTGAAATTTCAACTACACTTATAGCATCATCTCTCAATTTTTTTTCTTGCATGTAAACTCATATACAATACTTGTTTGAAACCTAGTGAAGTTTTTTTAAATCATTTTGCCTACATTCCTTATCATCTATTTCCAATTGCATTTTTTCCATGGAAGTTCACAAATTAGTGATTGAAACACATTGGTACATAAGTTATTTAAATTGATTTGAATGATGATTAATTTTATATACATATAATGTGTGTGCTATTTCAACAATTGAAAAGTTTATAGATCTATTTAATACAAAATTTGAAAATTCATTTTGCCATTTTCTCAAATTGAGTCTATTTCCAATTATGTATATTTGTTTTGGATGGAATTCTTAAGTTCAAGAATCTTTGATTTCAACTTTGAAAGATCCGTGTATAATTTTGAATCATAGATACCATGCTTACATGGACTTAAATTGAACATTACATATTTAATTTCTTTGTGGATTTAAAGGTACATATATAGATAGAAAAGTTATTATAAATTGATTTGAATTCAATGCTTAATTTTATGTTACACATAATGTGCAAGTTACAAAAATTGAAAAGTTTATATCTATTTAATATGACTATCTATTTAAAGGTGAAAATATGATTACTATCCTTTATATAGAAATCAAATAGAACCTTTAGAATCTAGTTCTTTTTCTTGTATTACTTTTGATGGGGTAGATATTAGGGCTTGTAGTACTTTTGATGGGGTGCCTTTAGAATCTATTTTTATGATCAAGTGATTCATATAAACTATAAACCACTTTTAAATAATTATTCATATTATTTTACCAAATAATTATTCTCTTGTATGATCAGGGCCTCATCTTAATAAAACTCTTATCTCATCCATGTCTTATTATGTTTAGAGAATATTTTAACTTACTATATTCTAATGATATTCTACTTGACAAATACATTAAATCATTTGAATCCTTGGTGTATATTTACCAAACATATAGGGAGTGTATTCCCATTTGTAACCATCATTGTAGGGTTTAGGTGTGATCTGTTTGATTTATTTATTTACTTTCTAGGGATTATCCTTCCACCTAATGCGATTACTTTATTGGATCTCTTTATCTTGTCCTTAACTATCTTATGTCTTATTTTACTTTATTGTTTTCCTAATCTTTCTCTCCTACCACTATTTCTAGCTAACTGAATTATGAAGTATTCATGCCTAGTATTTTGTATTACATGAAGTATGAATTATGTTGTTTTCCTAAAAAAAGCATACACTCTCTTAATATTTTCCCTCTTTCTATCCTAAACAAGGATTCAGTACTTAATTTATTCTTTTCAAACTAGATTATTCTTAAGCTTAGATTAGACAATAACTAGGTTCGTGTATGCCTTTTATATTCAAATTTTATAACATTACATGTGTGTGTACATGTGTAGAACTACATATGTGTACATACATTTAATGTATTTAATGTAAATTTAGCATGTTTAACATATATAAATCATAAATACATGAGCATGAGTTCTCTAAATCTAGATTTAAAATTTGTATAAACACTCTTGAGTGTACACATGTAGATTAACATAAACATTTAAACATAAGAAAACGTTCATGTACATGTAGATAGATGAACACAAACATAAACATTGTAAGCAAAGAGACATACATGTACATAGATTGAATGAAAATAAACATATAAACATAAGAAAATGAATATTTTTAAGCTCAAACACATGTATGTATATCATATAAGCAAATGTACTAGAGATCATCAAATGTAGGTAATATAATGTATCAACAACCTAAAAAATGTACTAGAGACTTTCAAATGTACCTATAATAATGTATCAACAATCTAACAAATGTATTATCTAGATCATCAAATTTAGGTAATAATGTATCAACAACCTAACAAACACATACTATAAATCATCAAATGTATCCTTCCATATATAATGTTCAACAACTCATAGATCCAATGCAACCTAATAGTCATGTCGAATCCTAGTCGAATGATCCTCTGAATAAGAATCTTGCTCTGATGATGTGTCGAGCCTTGGAGATAAAATTGTACATAATATGTTAAATGTACATATAATATATATATAATGAAAGTTATTTAAGAATGTACATGTAAATTTTTAAATATCTATCTAGATCTATACATGTATGTACACATATATGTATATATAAATTTAAAATGCACATGTCCACTGGCAACAGTATCATCCACAGAATTACATCGACGTACACGATCTGAACCCAAGCTAAGAGTAACATGAGGAATGTCCATCTACAATATATACATATATTATGAATATAGTTAAAACTAAAATTTAAATATTTTAAAAAAAAATGAATTGAACATGTGCATGCACACATACATGCACATCAGGTGGTATCAAATGATTTGAACCTTTTGCAATGGCCACCTCCACCAAATCAACCAAACGAGTTGTCTACTCATTCAATGCATCAAGATCTACATCCTTCTAAGTCATCACATGTTGTGCCAAAAATGATGAATGTGCAAGAATTGGCTATGAAGGTAGCCACCCAAGATCTAGAGGCCTAATAGAAAGCACAAGCATAAGAGAGATAGAAACAAGATGACAAAAATAAACTGTATTCTGTCAATAGAATAAAATGTAATGAGCTGATAATACATAGGAGACCCCTTGGTTATATAGCCAAAGTGAGAACATAGGAGGGCATAAGATTATGACAAGTGTCGTAATCTTATGACATGAGACAACTATGAAAAGTTATCACTCCACCTAAAGTGGAAAGGTGATAATGTGATAATCACCACAAAAGATGGATCACCCACAAAAGGTGGAGAGATAATCACATGATGTGTCCACAAAAGGTGGAAGTGATGTGATAATGACATGTCAAGTCCACCAAAAGTGGAAAATCTCCAACAACCTCCTATGTGGTCCCTAAGTAAACTTAACTAAGGTGTAATTATGACCTAGGACAAGGTACAAGACATTTATTTACACCAACAGAATGAAGGGGACTAACCAGATGAAATGGAATCAATAATGATGAATCTAGACTGATCAACATATATCCACAAAATCCATAGAATTCTGCATCCTCTCCAATTCAACTGAAGGATTAGTAGCTTATGCAGCAGCAGAATGATTTCTAGGCACGGATCTTAATGTGCACTGGTGTTGGGTTGAGAGTGATGAGAATGATGGGTCTTGGATGTGAATGAACTCCTGCACCCAAATGACCTATGACCTGGTCTATAGAGATCCCATAGTCTAATGTGATGAAGGCATATGCCTCCAAGAGGTCCTTAGCCAAACAATGCAAAGTCTTGTGTGTCATCTCTCATATAATTTTGTCCAACTGTGTGGGTGTAGGAATTCCCACCACTGTAAAAGGATCAATGTTAATGTGTTGTGCTACAAATGGTGTGGATTGTGAATGTCTAGGCATCAAATATTGACCCACACAATTAGTAGATATCCTAGTGGTCGCAGTTGCAATATTGCATATGTTATCAATTGCTTCCTTTTGGAAGCAATGACAACTTGATCCACTAAGGGGGCCAGAGTTGGGGTGAGAGTAGGAGACATGTCACCAACCAATACCCTAAACACCAGGGCTAGTCGACCTTCTCGATGACAGGTGTCCCTATCAACAATCCTCCCATGCCCCTGACCAACATATGGTGGAATGTCCAAGTAGTTGACTTTGAGGCCCAAATGAACCTCAGCATATAGCTATTGAACAAAATATAACTGAAGTTGGTCATTGTTTGGATATTGACCATACGTTACAAGAAATCATGGGTAGATCAAAGCGTCCATAGCAACATCCACACATTTGGTGACCTGGTATGCCCTCACCTTAGCTTTATTTTGATAGAATGGAAAACATTGGTTTTTAATCATATCTTTGGTCACAACATCTTTTATTTGAGAAAAGGGAATCTCGACACATACTTCTTCCTGCATGTGGGAAAGAATAGCAGCTACTCTCTTAGGGGAAAATGCACTAATATCCCCAAGTTTATCTGTAATTTTTTCTAGGCTATGTAATATGGACATGCAAGTGTCTACATATATGCCTGTGTCTATACCAATAGTTAATGAATCTCTTAATCTCACTATTAGTGCTTGAAAATAGTGCAGGTGGAGGTGGAACAGGTGCATTTTTCATGATGTGTACCTAAAAGAGCAATGAGACCTTCTTGCTTTAATATATCTAGATCTAGACAATAGAAATAATGTATAACACATACATACATACATTCAATTGATTTAAATTTAAAACAACTATTTACAAGCACAATGTAGAATGTAAATTGAACTCTAGATCTAGACAATAGTTCAAGTGTCATGTGTGCAATAAATTTAATGTAACTTCTAGAACTATTTAAATTATTTACAAGTGAAACAAGTAAATTAAAATTTGAAATATTAATAAATCTAATGTAATTCAAAGTACTTGAACATGTTCACTCATTTCACCAAAATGTAGAAACTTCTAGTTCTATACATTTAAATATATATAAAATGGTCAAGATAAATATATGATCCATGAGTAAATCACAAGGGCCAACAAGTGCTTTTAGCAAAATTTGAAAGCATCTCTCTAGAGTCAATGACAAAAAGTCTACATTGGTTAAGAAAGAAAATGGTTATATTCTCTCTTAGAAAGGGGAAAGATCAATAACAATTAAATTGTAAAATATAATTGAAAAGCACCAAAAAAATTGGTAATAATTCTAGAGTAAATATAAAAACCAAACAAGTTATATAGATAATAATAATAATAATAATAATATGCCATTAGAGTAGGAGTGACTATATGAAAACTCTTACAAACAGTGTAATGTATGTGTTCAAATTTTGACTCATTCATGTGATTGTTGAGTTGATTCTTAGTAGATGTCATATGTACCCTATTTGAAATATCAACCATAGGAATGCTAGTGAAAATATGTGCCCCTCCAATTGGTTGCTACAAAGTATCAAAATATAATTGGAGGTGAGGAAAAATTATGCATGATGAAAAATATGAAAGAACATAATTAGTGGACCATCATGTGTGAGAAGAAATTAATGTGTATATAATAGTATAAGAATATATGCTATATATATCAATGATTATCAAGAAAAGGTTTGCTTCAAGTGTAAAATAATCATAAAAAGGTGGCCCTAAATGCTATATAAATATCCTATAAATACATATATTAAACTAGTTATTGTGCCAAGTAACATTATAATTGTGTCATTAAGGAGGTTTGGTGCAATGGAAAGGAATGAAACCTAAAGATACAAGGTGGGATATCTCCAACATTCTATCCAAGTTTACACATGTCAAGCTTTGAGGATAAATATCTTTTATGGAGGAAACAATTGAATATTATGCCTTACTTGCCGATAAGGGTGTGGTTCGATGGTCAAGTCGCTTGGTTGTAGTGACAACCACCAGGGTTCAAACCCTTGTTGGGCCAATGTCCTCACAGGCCTTGTGCCTTCGTTGGGCCATTGCGCTCGCGAGTTTGGTTGTTTCTTGTGGTTTCTTGTATTCGGTTCATAGCTCCAGTCAAAAGCGTTTACCCCTAATAATTTGGGTGTGTTGTACCTTTAAATGTATATATATATTATGCCTTACTTTTTATCATAGGTGAAATTAGAAGTAATAATCATGAAGGGTGTAATGTCAACTTAATCATCTTATTTTTTATATACTAAATTTTTTAATGTGGATCATAAATAGATAAGGAAGAACCTAGTTAATAGCTTTAAAATCAATGCATTGATGTTTAAGGTATAAGTGGTGGATCTTATGCATATGGGGATTGGTTGTTTTAGTATTGAGGTAGATTCCTATAATGATAGCCAAAATGGGACTCATTTGGAATCACTCTTTTTAGGTAATTTATTAAGTGTTCTAAAGCACCAAATATAAAAGAGAACATATTCTTGTTGGGTTACAACTAGAACTCCTTAACCATTGATTCACTTACACTATTTACTAGGTAAGAGGAATCACCAAGTTATAAGGAAATAAATACTTTCAATATGAGTACAAGTGTGTGTATTCCCTTAACATGATAAGTTAAGAAAAGAGAGATGAATTTTTATAGGTCACAAATAAAAAGAGTATAAAAAAAATCATTTTCTATTTGTATGAAAAGGTAAGCCATATAAACTAATTTGGAAAGAAACTATTGATCGTTAAGGATATAAAACTTTTGATTTATAAATTTAACTAAGGTAGAGGAATGATTGATTCATTTGAACTCCAAAGTATTATTATCTATCAAAATAGATGTGAGATAGTATAGATTCCCTTCCATGTGTTCTCATGCTATTAGAAAATGTTATCAAGAACTTTGGTTTTTGTTTAATAGGTTCAATGAATTGAACAATAATAAGAATGTATGTATTGAAGCACATAAACTTAAAAATAGATTTTTAAGTTAGTTAAAAATTCTTGTACCTTAGGTGCACTTACACACACATCCTTATAACTCTTCTCTAGGGTGTTACAAAAAAAATTAGTTCATTTTTTTAATGGTCATTATAAAGCAATGCTTATGGATTGATACATAAGGTTATTATGGAGCATTATATGAACTATAAGGATATCACCAATTCAATATGATATTTTGTATTTCAACAACAACACACAATAAACCATAATGATTATTTTTTAGGATCAATTCATATGAAACTATGATCAATGGACTAGAAGGGGAAAATAAAGTTGCTCTAAATTGTATCTTACCACAAAAATATCTTTATGTGCATGTACATATGAGAATTGAAACATATAAAAATCATCTATGGCATGAACCGAAGGTCATACTTTTAAGCCTACATTCTACTAAATAGTTCCTTTGTCCTATTTGGTTTTGCACATTTTGTATACATTTTTACTAGAGTGTTTGCAACTAAAACATCTAAAAAATATCACTATAATTCAGGTGTTAATGGGCATCCACACTCTAGCACAAAATTTATTTCATGATCTAAGCTACAAGATTCTAACAAAGGTTGTGGAATTTTTAGTATCACATTTGTAGATTGCATTTGGAAGACAAATTTATGTAATTTTATCAAAATAATTCTTCTTATGTTAGGGCGTTTCAAGAGATCATATATTTGGTGGAATTTTGTCAAACATAGGTCTTGAATCACGGTAACACAAGGTTAAATTCTAGCGTGACAAGGGAAAATATTAGTCAATACCATGAGAGTTTAAGATACAAATCTTGTGCTAGTGTGAGGGTTATAATACATTCTTCATTGTTTATTTTGTAATGCATTCTTTAGTGTTTATTTTTATTTATTATTGAAAATATACAGTGAATTCCATGATTGAAAGATATGCACAAAATGGATTTTTTGAAAATGGTTTAGAAACTTTCAAGCAAGTGCAATTCATTTTCGGACATGTATGTGAAATGTGGAAGCATTAACCAACTTGGAAGTTGCACTAGAGGGTGATGCACTAGAGGAAGTCGCACTAGAGGGTGATCACTAGAAGAAGTCATATTGGAGGGTGATACATTGCAGGAAGTCACTCAGGGTGGTGAGTTCGTCACCTTGCAAAGCTGGAGTTCTCCTAGGAGGTTTGGGGGTTCACTGCTACAACATAATGCTCATGAAAATGACAGTTGAAACTACCAATAAATTTTTTTATTAAAAAAAACCTAATTCAGGTGTTCAAGCAGACCTACTTTAACTCGAACCCCATTTTTTATTAAAAAAATTCTGCGTTTAATGGTTCAAGTGAACTAGGGGGTTCACTCGAACTAGGGTGTTTGCTTGAACACCCCAGTTCGAACAAACACCCTAAATTTGATCAAGCACCAAAAATGCATTTTTCCTTCCTCAACAAAATTGTAAACCAGTATTTTGGGTTTACCCATGCCCTTTTTCAGTCTTCTTACAAAATTTGCTTCCACCTCATCAAGATCATCTAGATCTGATTCATCATCCTTCCCTACCTTGTAAACTTTAGAAGCAGTTTCTTTTTTCCTAGCATCTTGACTAAACTCTCTCAATTCAAAAGAGATTAAAGCACCAAACATCTAATCTCTAGAATAATTATCCAAATTTTGAGCTTCATCAATAGCAGAAACTTTAGAACTATAAGATTTAGGAAGAGTTCTTAATACTTTTTTCATGACTTCACTTTCTTCTAGCTTACCACCAAGACCATTGATGGCATTAACAACTTCATGCACTTTGAGAATGTAGGCTATAATGTCTTCATCTTCTGACATCCTTAGGTTTTCAAATTTGGATTTGTAGTTTTGCATCTTTGCTTGCTTGACATTATCATCTCATTCATAAATTATCTCCAATTTTGTCTAGATCTCTTTAGCAATCGAGTCTTATCACTTTCCCAAGTTCTGAATTAGAAATTCCACTCAATATAAAATTTCCATCTTTTCCAGTGTTCTCATAGTCCCTGATCTCATCATCACTTTTTGGACGAGCAGCAGGCATAGTAATCCTGTTTCAACCTCCAAACACCAAACCCTAGAGAAACAATAAAGGATTTCATCCTAGTTTTCTAGTAAGTATTTTTTTCCATTGAACATAGGAGCTTTGACACCCTTCTTGTGCGTCATTTGGATCTACCTCAAGTAGTTAAGCTTTCTCCAAGGAACCACAACTTTGATACCAATTTTTAGATGCATAGGAAAACTGCGAGGGAGTGAATTAGTTATACATTAAAACATTTGATCCCTCATTAACTTTCAAACCCTTATCAAACTTTAAACTATCATTAAGGATTAGTAGAATGTAAACATATGAAACAATAATGCAAACACAACCAAAAACATAAGAATGCTAGGTTTATGTGGAAAGCTCACATGTATATGAATAGAAACACCAAATACAATAAGGCTCACTACCACTAAAAGAAGAAAGGCTCGCTGCCAAAAGAAAAAAGAAATCCACCACTACAACTTTATGCCATTTGCAACCTTTGGCTCACCGCCTCTAGCAACTTCAAGCACACTGAAATGTAAACACCTTTTTTTCACTGCATCTAAAATTTATAAGTGTTTAAGCTTGCACTCAGATCACCACACTTAAACACATTTATATATTTCAAATATTAGACACTTTCCACACAATCCATACAAACTTCACTTTGCATTTATACCATCCATGACCTAAACAATCTCAATTAGCTCGGACTCAATGAAATGTATGTGCCTCAAATATGTAACACAAAAATAGGTCAGCACCAGCCACTTTTGTGGTTGAAATAAGTGAATTCATACCATGCCAAGGGCTAACTAGGACCCAAATCTACACCAACATGCTTTTCCATACTTCCACAAACAAAAAAAAGCCTTTGTAATTAGTGCTAGCAAGTCAGGTCAGCCAAACCTACACTAACACTAACAAGAGACCATATACACGCCTCTCCAGATCTAAAAAAACCTTGTGGACCACATAGAAACTCTCCACAACATCCAATAATTTTCCACATCATCAAAATACTCAACACGACTGACGCAACCACCTAAAACTAAAGAACACTTTCATTTTGTGCAACTAGACACATTGAAACTAGCATACAACTTACTAACCAACCTTACAGAACACTTCGACACCAAAAACCTTAACGGAAGGAAGTTATAGACAATATAAGAACGTTCCCCAATCTGCAAGACAAGAAACCTCAATGCAAAGAAATGTGGACCAATCTCATTTCTCCTAAGCAACCTTCTTTATAGACACACACACTACCAAACACATCTTCTATTGTCACATGGTCTAGAACCTGAAACTCTAGATATAACACCTCTAAACACCTTTCATCATCACGTCCAAACCACACAAGCACATCTTCAACCATGAAGAAATGTGGAACACAACACTGAACACACCTCTGTCACACTACACACTCTTTTATTCAAATTTTCTCAAAAGCACTTGGCAACCTCCACTAGCAACACTACAAACACCTTCTCAACACATCCACAGAATCTCATCATGACTACAATAGATGTTGACATCAAGCCATAACATAGATGACAACATAGTGCAACACACACCATCCACCTCCACACTAGGGATTGACATCAATGTGACATCAAACCACAATTCATCCGTACTACCAACAATCTTCCACCAATCTCCAAGACATCAATGACAACACATAATCTCCATAATTTTGAAATCAATAACCAACTATTAACATCAATGACAACACTAGCAACATACTTGCAACAAATGTCTAATGATTTGCATTTATGAAATTTTGAGTCCCCTTTATATCCTTATGAGAATTAACTTTCAATTGGAATGAAAATAAATTGGTGTGGTGGCTATGAAGATCAATACCATGATTTGGGGTCTTGGTCTTTGACTGCATTAAATGGTATCAAAGCAAGAAGATTGGTTGGGAGGTATTGTAATAGTGATTATAAGTACTATTTTTATTTGCATGGATATGTGTTGAGAATAAATTAAATAATTTTATTTGTTGTAATGTGTTAGGAGTTAATTTTTGTTACTTGTGAGAGTTTTGATGTGTTACAGATATAAGCTTGGAATTTGTTATTTAAATATTAGAGCAGGTTGATTGGTTGGATGAGTTGAAGTAATTTGTAATTGTTATCCTCCAACCGAGGTTAAGGTTGGGTAGGAAGTGAATGAGAGAGATGTGTGTCTTCTAGAAACCATTTGTTGGGTAGAGGATAAGAAAGAGTGATCTTGTTGCAGGGAGGACCTATGACTGTAGAGGGTTGATACCCTAAAGTGAAAGAGATTGTTGCAAGGAATTGTAACTATAAAGGGACTTGCGAGTCTCTAAAGATGTCTTTGAAAAAAACAAGATAGGTCATGAAAAGTTCTATGAGGATTTTACTTATGGAAGAGTGGAAAGAAAAGAGGTTTACAAAATGGTTTATTGGAAAATTAAAGAAGATTGAGGCTAGATTGGACATCATAGAGATGAAGCAGAGAAGAGAACTTGAGGAGGCTAAAAGAAAGTGTGAAATGGGTAAGAGAAAAGGTGAAAAGAAATTGTGTGATAGTGGTAGAGTGAAAGATGAAAAGTATGATGAAGAGAGGATAGAATGCTACCCAAAAGAAGGAGAAGAACTAGATATATCTCATGGAATAGAGATATTTAGCAAAGAGGACAGCAAGAATAAAGATGGATAAATACATTATTACAACACTATGATGGGAAGATTGTGGAAGGAAGAATATGTGGGAGCATCCCACACAAGGATAGTTGAAAGAAAGAAAGAAGAGAAGAGAAACATAAAGAAAGAATGGAGAAGGAAAGAGGAGAAAATGGTCACTAGGGACCATAAATTTAATGATAATTCTAAAGATTTTATGTTATCTAAAGATGTTTTTTTTGCAAGATTTGGCAAAGAAAAAGAAGATGGTGAAAATAAGGAGGATGCAGCAACAAAATAGGTATCATTTACTTGTGTTAATGATGATTTACATGCAAGAGAATTAGATGAAATTGTAGAAGAAGATACAAAAGAATATCATGCAAATGGTGTTAAAGAAGAAGAAAAGAACCTCATGAAAGAGGATAAAGAGGACAATGAGGAAAGGAAAGAAGTAGCAGTTGATACACATCTTGTTGAAGATTGAAAAATGGAGAAAAATAAAGTTACATGCATGGGAAAATAAGTTGCAACAAAAAAAATGGAGGCATTATCTCATTCTCTTGAG
>VDFB02252616.1:3680823-3707922 GCA_007258455.2 Sequoia sempervirens | reverse complement strand
TAATTCTAAATTTTAAATTCATATTTTGGTTGACTTCGTCCCATTCATTTCTTTCCTAAAGTTGACTAAATATAAATTTGTGCAATTTCTTACTACATGTACTTATATTTAAAGACATTCATTTGATACATGGGATAATCATTCAAATATTATTCATGTATAAGGAGAAAAGCATTCAAGGAACTCTTCCATTGGTTCATCAAAATGAATATACATTTACATATTCACTCTAGAAAATTTGTACAACTAAAGTTCATTATTTTTTATCACTTCGCATGACTATAAAGTTGGTTATTTTATAAGGTTTGACCGAAGAGAACATGTCCCGTAGTGATCCAACAACCATCTAAAGGTACGATAAATGTCCTTAATCTTCAAAGTAGAGTAGAAAGCAATAGATTCCATGAATTAGAGAACTAGTAGGGTCATATTCATGTAAAAGTAATCCAAAGGTGTGGACTTGACCCAAATCTCACATGACTTACAACAAATTTGAGGTGGCATAGATAGGTACCATTTCCAAACTAAAGATAGAAGATTCCAAAATCCTCATCAAAGTAATTATTCATCTTTGATGATTGCACTAAGTATATTTCTTCTTCACATTTAATGTTTCAATTTTCTAATATCTATGCCCACAACTCTATTTACTACTTATGTTAATTGATTAGTCTAGATATATATTTTTTCTTTCCTTTCAATAGCTTACTTCAATAAAATTAAAGGGCTACCTAAAAATATAATGTATTTACAATTTCCAAAGTAAATATTTTCACAACACAATTATTCTCTTCATTTTTGTAATTCTAAGGATTTCAAATAAAATAAGAGGGCTTGTAATGAAAAGGAAAAATAAATAAATCTTTAACATTTTCAAATAACTCTAGGGTAACCAAATTAAATTACGCATTAATATATAGAAAATCTAATGATGTTTGGATATATACTCTTAAATATGGAAGTTCATTCTATATCTAGATAGATCACTTATATCTATTCTACATAATTGTAGATCTAATCTAGCTTTTAAGATTTTGTCTCTATAAAATAAGTTATGTTGTCCTTAACATGTGTTTTGAATCTAAATTAAATCTACTGTATGATTGTAAGTTTGCAAAAATTGAGAATATGTTTTCATTTGATTAAACTCTTACAAAATCATGTCAATGAAATTTAAATATGATTGCAAAGATAAGTAAATATGCAAGAAATATACTAGAATGTTAATGCAAATATAGGATAGAAATATTGATGCTTTAATAATTATTCAAATGATAATACTATAAAAGAATTCCACAACTTCTAAATCTCTTAAAATGAATAGAATTAATCTTTTAATTACATTATAAAAATAAATAATAATATTTTTAAACTTAATTTTTTTATTTCAAAACTTAAAATAAATTTAAGAAGTTCGCAAAATTTACACTTCCCTATTTTATTTTTTATATAATTTTATATAAAAATAAAACTTATGGCTATTATTCTATGGCGTGGACTTTAATCTCCTGTCTCCAAACTAGAAAAAAAAAAAACTGAGACACTACCAAGACGTGTTAAGGCGTAGATTCATTAATGATAACTTATAGTGCATTTCTCGTCCTGTACAATAGACGTTACAGGGAATTTGAGCACTAGTTGTAGACTTAAGGGGGTTTTAGCACAATTTAACTATCTGTTACTATTGCTTGCACACTGTTACACATGTGCTCTTCAACAGTTAGTTGCTTGAATTGCAGTTGCACATGTGCTATTCAACAGTTAACATATTGTTTATTATAAGCTAACTCATGGGATCTCTATGTTGTTAGATGTTTAAAATAATGATTGTTTCGTTGTGCAATCTTGCCTATTATCTAGTTGGCAGTTGTCATTTAGATGGCTCTTCTCATGCTTTATATATTGTATTCATTTTTAAGCAATTATCAAGAAAATAATCAATGCTTTCAATTTGTGCAATTCTGTAATTTGCAACTCTTATAGAATTCTTGAAATTCTCACATGGTATCAGAGCTTAGGCTAGTTTGAGTGAAAATTCATCTTTTATTGCAGGATTGGAAATTATGGAGGCAGATGTGAATATTCATTTGTGTAAGCACTACTTCCTTTTTGCATGCATTAGGTTTGCATTTTCTTTTGATCTTTGCACATCATTTCCATTTCAGACCATTCATCAAACAACTATTGTTTCATAGATTTTAAAGTTATGCCACACCTTGAGTTATTCAATGACTCTAATCTGGTTTTAGTAGCAAACAGAGTATCTTTTCCTTGCTTGTCAGATTAAGGATTCCAAAATTACTCCACAAGAGTGTTTCCAGTACTTTTTTGCAGCAAATTATCTCATTATGCAGATCCTTTGTGTGGATAGAGATTGATTGGATTTGTGATTCTCACAACAGCTTTGAGAAATCAAATTGAAACCACAGTTGCTGTGACAACAGCAGCTTGAAAAAGCTAGCAGGTAGGCTCTTTAAGCTCATACACATGTACAAGTGTAATTCCTCTAGTTGTGATAGGTTGCCAATGCTATCAGGGAGGCTACTTAAGCTCGAACAATAATTCAACTCTAATTTCTACAGCTGTGACTGTTGGGAAAAGGTGTGTTGTACGCCTTGCATTATGTATTTAATGTAATTATTTTTGGGGCCACTTAATGTTGCATGTAACATTGGCACATAAATTAAGTTGATAAAATGTAATTATTTAATATTGGAAAATAATAAATAAAGCATCCAATATTAAATAAAGGGAAATGGTTTGTAATCTCATAGTTATTGTCACATAGTTTTGTGCAATACCACTTAGTGGTTTTGTGGGAGCTTGCTTCTATAAAAGCAACCACAAAGGTAGTTATTGTGATAGATGGAATTTTGCATGATTAGCTCTGGTTAGCATTTGTGAGGGTTTGAAGCATGGCACAAGATGTGTGGTTGCATGTTTGTTCGCATGGATTGCTTGGAGAGAGCTTGTTGCTTCAATGGTGTTCATGGAGACTCAGAAGATGTATTGTAATCTTATTGCTAAAGAATACATAAGAGATGGATGCTTTTGGAGGCTGGGTTTTTTCCTTCTTTAGGGTTTTCCCAGGGTATATCTTGTGTCATATTTTCATGGGTATGTTGTCTATTCTCTTGCATGTGAATTCTAAATACTTAGATGCATAGATTTTTTTATGGGTTATGTGGAAATTGTCTTTAATTGGCTGCAAGTTTCCAATAGTGACAAGTTACCAATGCTATCAGGGAGGCTGCTTAATCTCACACAGAATTTCAACTCTAATTCTTGCAACTTTGACAAGTTTCCAAAGCTATCAGAGAGGCTGCTTAAGCTCAAACAAAATTTCAAATCTAATCTTTGCAGCTGTGACAAGTTTCCAATGCTATCAAGGAGGCTCTTTAAGCTCCTAAACCCAGGAAAGTTTCATATCTTTAGTTGTGACATGTTGCCAATGCTATCAGGGAGGTTGCTTAAGCTCACACACATACACGTTTAATTGCTCTAGCTGTGACAGGTTGCCAATGCTATCAGGGAGGCTGCTTAGTCTCCTACAATTTACCAAGTTTAATCTCTGCAGCTGTGACAAGTTGCCAATGCTATCAGGGAAGCTACTTAAGCTATTACACCCATGCAAGTTTAATTCCTCTGGATGTGACAGGTTGCCAATATTAGGGATGCTGCCTAAGTCTAATTCCTCTAGCTGTGACAGGTTGTCGATGCTATCAGGGAGGCTGCTTAAGTTCGCACAAAGAGACAAGTCTAATTTTTGCAATTGTGACAAGTTGCCAATGCTATCAGGGAGGCTGCTTAAGCTCTTACAATTAAACAAGTGTAATTTTTGTAGCTATAAGAAGTTGCCAATGCTATCAGGGAGGCTTCTTAAGCTCATACAATCAGACAAGTCTAATTTTCGTAGCTGTGACAAGTTGCCAATGCTATCAAGAAGGCTGCTTAAGCTCTCGCACCCCAAGTATAATTCTTGCAGCTGTGACAGGTAGCCAATGCTATCAGGAAGGCTACTTAAGCTCTTACAATTAAACAAGTGTAATTTTTGCAACTGTAAGAAGTTGCCAATGCTATCAGGGAGGCTTCTTAAGCTCGTGCAATCAGACAAGTCTAATTTCCGCAGTTGTGACAAGTTGCCAATGCTATCAAGAAGGTTGCTTAAGCTCTCGCACCCCAAGTATAATTCTTGCAACTGTGACAGGTAGCCGTTGCTATCAGGGAGGCTGCATAAGCTCTTCCAATGAAACAAGTTAAATATCTACAATTGTGACAAGTTGCCAATGGTAGCAGGGAGGTTGCTTAAGTCCCCACAACCTTCTAGTTGCATAATCTTACATTGCCAAATGTTAGCCACAATTCTTGAGTGACATGGTTTCTTTATTGCTCCATTCATCCTAATTTCAAAAGAGCAATTTTTCAACCTTAACCATATCAAACTTGGGGGGAAAATGAGTTGTGTGTATTTTGTCACACATTCAATGGTCAGATCTTGCAAATGAAGATAGCGAATATCATCTGTGTAAAGCATTTCAAGACTTTGTGGATTGCCTCCAACGAGTCGAAGATGAGATAAATTGTTGGATGCGGTGCTTAAATTTGTACGCTCCCATTCGCGGGTACCCTTTTTTTCTTTCTCAGCAATGGTCCGCCCCATATCTCGCAAAAGGTCATACATATCAAATAATCCTCTGTCATCAATCTTTATCAATAACTTCATTGAAAGATTAGATATAGCAGTGTGTACCTTCTTGTACAAGGATTTCTAGAAAACGATGGGCAATGTTTTGTGTTCTCCAATAAAAAAGCAAGCAACGTCCACGAATATTTCTTTTTCCTAATCGCTGAGAGCCTTATAATTGATGTAAAGTCTCTTGTGAATTTTTGGGTAGAGGATGATGTTTTCAAGAGCTTCTTTCTAACAGTCTGTGTCATCCTGCTTATCATACAAGGACCCAATCACTTCCAATGAAAGAGGATGCCCTCTACAAGCTTCCACTATTTTCTTGGACAGATCTGTGAGACTCAAACTCGGACTTGCTCTGAGAAAAGCATACCAGCTGAATAACTGGAGACCTTGATCTATCTCCAATCCACTCATCTTGTGGATACATTATGATGAAACTTGAGCAGTATTGAGAATGTGCTTGTCTCTAGAAGTTACAATGACTCTGCTGCCAGGGGCCAGCCAATTCCCAACCAAAGCATTCAATTGTTCATCAGCATCCACATCATCCAAAACAAGCAGCACGCGCTTTCCTCCCAAACGGTCCCTCAAAGATATACCCTTATCAACACTGTCCACTTTTTTATCATAATTTGATAAAAAAATTAAAATTATTTCCTGCAATTTCATAAGGCCTGTGGGCTCTGCAGCAATGGTGCAGATATTAAATACAAAGGAAGAAGCGTCAAAATTAACATCAACTTGATTGTACACGGCCTTGGCAACTGTGGTCTTGCAAACACCACCGATGCCCCATATTCCAACTTTAATCACCTCATCCCTTGAAATGAGATTTAATTTTTGAATGAGAGCATTCTTCAAACTATCTAATCCCACTGGATGCTTGGCAACTTCAAACGGCACTCTGTCCAATGTCTTAATGAGGTCATTCAACACCATCTTTACTACCTGAGCTTCGAAGCTGCAATGGCCAGAGTAGGTCAATACAGATTGCAAAACCACTACTTTATCGTAACTCTACGCCTTTGCAAAGAGCGGCAAGAAAGTTGGAAAATAAAACTTGGAGAAAAGTTGCAAAACCTAACATTAAATGAGATGGCAGGCAAGAAAAATTGGATATTGTTTGAAATAATTTACATCTAAAAATTATTTAAATCGACAGAGCAATTCAAACATTCGGTGTTTTAAATTTTAATTTTAATTAATTTATCAAAAATAATAATATATAATATAAAATTAGTAAAAAGTTTTTGAATATTTTAATAAAATATAATTTTATAATTTTATAATTTAAAATAAGGTATAGTACAGTTAATAATTTTCATTTAATATTTATGATGTTTTAAATTTATAAGAAAAATAGTTAAATAAAAACAATCTAAATGATTTAGTAATTAAATAATTAATCAAACCAAAAATATAAAAAGACAAACAAAAATATTTTTAAAATTAAATTATAATTTCAACACATCAAATTAGATAAATATATTTAAAACTTACTTAATAAAAATACAAACTATATGAAAATCAAATTTAGTCAAATACAAAATATAAAATAATTTAACATGGAGATAAATCAAATAGAATCATCTTTATATAATCAAACTGTAGATTCAGAAAGTTCATTAGGTGATTGAGCCACACCATCCATTGCTCTTTTGAATTGATTGGTGTTTCTAAAATATAAAAATTACAACATTAATTATATATATATAACTTTCTAACTCTTTTAAATTTAAGTCATTCTTATAAAATAAAAATTAAATCAAAAATATATAAACATATAAATTTCTCCATTACAATAGATTACATATATTTGTTGATTTTGATAAAAATAGACTTATTCTATTATACTATTATATTTTCCCTATTCTAAATATACTTTGTAACTCATATTTAAACATTATTATTTAAATGGAAACACATATATCCTTCATCTATTTTCCTGCCATGAAATAATAAATAAACAATATTAGAATATTATAAGCTGTCAAAACCATAAAAAATGAGATAACATCAAAATAAAGGAAAAAATATGTTTCAACACCACCTAAACTCGAATTTTAATATGTTGTTAATGATCCTGCCTACAGGTAAAGTTGAAAGGTTTGAAATGAGCCCACCAAGGATCAAGTCTTGCTGAGTACAAAGCCACAATGCTAAGCTGCAACCCCTTCATTTAATATCTTACTGAGTACGAAGCCACAATTTTCAAAAGCTGCAACCCCTTCATTACCTAATACCCTAGCTTAAATGATTATATTGGAGTGGACGCATAGAGAACCCACTTCCCGCAGCAGCCATGAAATGGTTAACCAAAAATATACAAAAGCAAGCAGAAAGTGAGGTTTACTACTTACCCGTCTGTTATATCCGTGGACCAGCCTGAGCGTTTACAGATCTGAGGAAGGGCATTACTCCACCCGTCAATCTCTTCTTTTTTGTATCGATCTGAATGGCTGCGATGTTTATGAAATGATTGGGAGTAGGGACTGGAGCCCTTTTCAGGATATCTAACATGAGTTGGATTGACATGATAAAAGAGAGGAATGATCAAGCCAGGGGTCTCCAACATTGCAGCGGCCTCCCTCAGACACCAATCTGAGTGTGCATAGCCATCGGAAAATATAGGAATGCGTATGGCACTCCTATCGATTGCTCCTTTCAAGCTCGGCCAAATCTCTTCTCCATTTTCCAAATTTTCGTCGTCTTTATAGACGTTGAGTCCTGCAGAGGAGAGGGCTTCAAACAGATGGTCTACAAAATTCTTTCTCACATCTAGTCCTCTGAAACTTAGAAACACATGATAAGACTTATCACTTTTGAAGGCAACTTTAGCAGAGTGGGGCTCGTATCTGAGAAAGGATCCATCAGAAGTAGAAGTAGAAGTGGATGCCATGGTAATGGATAGAGCAATGGAAGAGGGCTTCTTTGTTGAGGAACTGAAGAGGTGAAGTGCAGAAAGAGGTGAATGATAGACCGTGTTTGCGAACGCGTAGGTTGGGTAGATGAGCAATGAAAGAGGGCTTCTTGTTGAGGAACTGAATAGGTGAAGTGCAGACGGAGGTGGATGATAGACCGTGTTTGCGAACGCGTAGGTTAGGTGGATGAAAAAGAGAGCTTCTTGCAGGAGATGAAAGTGGATGCCATGGTAATGGATTGAACCGAACACACAGAAAGAATAAACGATAGAACAATGAAAGAATGCTTCTTGCTAACAAGATTGAGGAGAATAAACGATTAAACAATGAAAGAATGCTTCTTGCTGAGAAGATTGAGGAGAATAAACGATTAAACAAGGAAAAGAGGCTTCTTGTTGAGAAGGTGAGTAGGTGAAGTGCAACGTATATATCGGAAAAAGAGTAGAGAGGGCAGAGGGAAGTGGGGACAAAAGCATGTGACCAAACGCGTAAATTGGGTGGATGACAGCATGCATTTGCATAGGATACCGCAATTTCATACGTCCCATCATTCTGTCCGAGTGAGGACTTTCTTCTTGGATTCCAATTATGCCTATAATTTAACCACAGCTAAAATTTATAGGCCTGTTGGGTTATTATTATAATATAAATATAAAACTATCAATCGCACCTTAGTGTGCAATGGGTACGCCAAAGAAGTCTAGAAAGTCAATTAGAATAAATAAAATCTATTTTTTACTATAAAAAACTAGAATAATTATTAATTAATTATAAATTTTATATAAATCAAATTTGACAAATGCGTTCATTATTAGGATCTTGGCGGTAATTTTTACTTTAATTAACAGACTCTAAAACCCTTGTCAAAACCTTATTTCAAGCTGCAGCTCGCCAAATTGGAGAAATGAAATTTTCTTTTCGGACCATTACCGGTCAATCTCCATCTCAATCTGTTGCTGGTCACAATTCACGAGCAGAGACCTACTGATGATGCCAGAAAGCTTTCAGTCGTGAGTCATGCAGTCTTGAACGATTATTCAACAGTAGCAATGCAATGGAAAGCATAAAATCACGCGCGAGGCGATAACTATTAAGGTGTTGCTCGCTTAAATGCCAATGGATCAGCTTAACCGGGGACTAGCCTAGCAATTGGTGAAAGCACTAATGCTTAATGCTAGCACAGCATATTGAGGAAGACACGTAGCAGCTCCACCGTCCATCTTTTGTTTGACAGTTATCATATTAGCTGTCCAAAGTTTTAATGCTTGCTGAGCCATGTAAATACATTGGATTTACAAATTTGACACCTGTGTATTTTGCCAGGCCATTTGTTAATAGCTTTTTCCCTAAAGCTCCACGCAGCAGTAGGAAAACAGGGGTTTTAGTTTTATAGAAAAACATTCCTTTTTTGTAGTGTACGTTGTTGTTCTACTCCCTACAGGTTTAATATACAGAAGCTCCTGTAAGATACAAAGAGGGTAAATGCTGACAGCATCAAGTTTTATCTGTCAAAATGTACTAGTCAGATATTAAAAACACTGTTTATGGGGTAATTTTTGTTTAAATCAATTTTTCAGTTTTAATGGAAGTTTACTGTGAAATTGTGTTGTGCAAATTCTGAGAACATTGAAATGTTTGTCTTTAAAGCTTTCTAATGAATAGATAATCTGTCATTGCTATAGCAATGTGTTGCCCTGTTTTGTCTTGTTTGTTTTGTATAAATTCCATTCTTCTTCATGAAGAGTTTGTGTTGAAATCCTTATATCTGGAAGTGGATTATCCTCCTAAATCCAACAGTGATATCAGAGCATCAGGGAATCAAAATGTTGTATGTGCCTTGAGAGCAGTCAAAGGTTAGGTGGGTATATTCTCAGCAAAGAAGTGAAAAGTTTGTGAGGAGTTTGTGAGAATTGCAATTTTTAAGAATGGCAACTAATGGTTCAAGTTTAACTCAGCCTCAATTCCCTGTGTTTAGAGGAGAAAATTATGATTTTTGGAGTATAAAAATAAAACTTTATTCATATCTCAAGATTTGTGGGAGTTGGTAGAACAGGGGTTTATAGAGCCTGCAGATGCTCAAGCTCTTGCAGCCTTAACTCAGGCACAAAGAGATCAATTGAAGGAAAACAAAAAAAAGACTCAAAAGCCTTGTTTATTATTCAACAGGCTGTACATGAGTCAATTTTTCCTAGAATTGCTGCAACTACTAAATCCAAACAAGCCTGAGATCTGTTGCAGAATGTTTATCAAGGAACAAATAAAGTAAAAACAATTAAACTTCAGATGCTCAGAAGAGACTTTGAAAATTTGTTTATATTACAATTAAACTTCAGATGCTCAGAAGAGACTTTGAAAATTTGTTTATAAAAGAGTCAGAATCTTTGCAAGAGTTTTTTACTCAGGTTATGGGTCTGGTCAATCAAATTAGATCCTATGGAGAAATTCTGGTAGATCAAAAGATTGTGGAAAAAATCTTAAGATGTCTCCCTCCCAAATTTGATCCTTTGGTGGTTGCTATTGAAGAGTCAAAATATTTAGCTCTTGTTTCTGTAAATGAGCTTATGGTGTCTCTTCAAACCCATGAACAAAGATTAAATAGGTATACTAAGAAACCAGTTGAACAGGCCTTCCAAACCAAGATAAGTATCTCAAAGAAAAAGGAAAAAGGATCAGAAGAGACATCTCATAGGAATGCAGGGAAGTTTAGTGGAAGAGAAAGAACCAATTATTTCAATAGAGGCACTAGTACTGGGCAAAATAGAAATTATTTTGGAGGAAGGAACTCTAGTGATGGACAGAAAGGCAATTCAAGTTATGATAAATCACATGTATAGTGCCATTATTATAAAAAGTTTGGGTATTTTGAAAGAGATTGTTGGAAAAAGAACAAACAACATGCACATTTTTCTGAAGAAAAAGGAGGATAGTCAGATACTAGCTTATTCCTTGCTTACAATGCCGTAAAGGAAGGCTCAGAAAAAGTATGGCTTGTGGATAGTGGTTGTAGTAGCCACATGACAAGAAATAAAAATATTTTTGTAACTATGGATGAGTCCTTTAAAACACATGTGAGACTTGGTGATGATAAAGAAGTTGAAGTTGCAGGTAAAGGAACAATTGCAGTCAAAGAAAAGCAAGGTCAGGAAAGGTATATCAATGATGTTTTGTTTGTTCATGGGCTAGCACATAACTTGTTGAGCATAGGGCAACTTGTTGAAAAGGGCTATTCAGCAACATTTGACAACAATGAATATGTCATTTATGACAAAAGGAAAAATAATCAAATAGTGGCAAAATTTGGTATGTTGCATAATAGGATATTTCCTTTGACACTTGCATATACTGAAACTCCAGTCCTTAGAATTAATTACAAGGACCGATCTTGGTTATGGCACATTAGATATGGGCATTTAAATTTTAGAGGACTTAAAGTACTCTCTCAAAAGAATATGGTGAAGGGCCTACCAGTCATTCCTCATAATGACCAAGTATGTGAGGGTTGCATTATTGGCAAACAACATCGAGATTCCTTCTCAGTAGGAAGAGCTTGGAGAGCAAAAGTACCTATTGAATTGGTGCATACTGATATTTTGTTTGTTCATGGGCTAGCACATAACTTGTTGAGCATAGGGCAACTTGTTGAAAAGGGCTATTCAACAACATTTGACAACAATGAATATGTCATTTATGACAAAAGGAAAAATAATCAAATAGTGGCAAAATTTGGTATGTTGCATAATAGGATATTTCCTTTGACACTTGCATATAGTGAAACTCCAGTCCTTAGAATTAATTACAAGGACCGATCTTAGTTATGGCACATTAGATATGGGCATTTAAATTTTAGAGGACTTAAAGTACTCTCTCAAAAGAATATGGTGAAGGGCCTACCAGTCATTCCTCATAATGACCAAGTATGTGAGGGTTGCATTATTGGCAAACAACATCGAGATTTCTTATTAGTAGGAAGAGCTTGGAGAGCAAAAGTACCTATTGAATTGGTGCATACTGATATTTGTGGTCAAATACAGACATTGTCTCTTAGTAAGAATAAATATTTTTTAATCTTTGTGGATGATTTTAGCAAAAGGACTTGGGTTTACTTTATTAAAGAAAAATCAGAAGCTCTTAGCAAGTTTCAGCAGTTCAAGGCTAGAGTGGAAAAACAAATTTTTTGTCCTATTAAAATGCTGCGTTCAGATAGAGGGGGAGAATTCACCTCTAATGAGTTTCAAGATTTCTGCAAGACTAATGGAATTCAAAGGTAATTGACTGCAAGTTATACTCCTCAACAAAATGGAGTTGTTGAACGTAAGAACTGCACCATTGTGGAAATGGCTCGAAGCATGCTGAAAGCCAGGGATCTGCCAAATACTTTTTGGGCTGAAGCGGTTGCTACATTAGTTTATTTGTTGAATAGGTGTCCAACCAAAAGTGTAAAAAATGTGACACCTTATGAGGCATGGTGTGGGAGAAAACCTGGGGTTGTGCACTTGAGAGTGTTTGGATGTATTGCTTATGCTCACATGCCTGAACAAAAAGGGCAAAAGTTTGATGACAAGAGTGAGAAATGCATCTTCATTGGGTATTGTGAGGAGACAAAGGGTTATCGTTTGTATAATCCGGTAAGTGAAAAGTTGATTGTTAGTAGAGATGTTATCTTTGCTGAAAGTGAAGCTTGGCAATGGACAAAAAAGTTGAATGAGGAAAAACAAAAGATCATTGATTTAGAACTTGATGCCCCATCTTCTCATGGTTTGAGTAGCAGCTCAATTCCTACAACACCATCTTTTTTGAGCACACCACCTTCTCCACCTAGTCCAAGCTCTAGTCCTCCAAGAAAGGTAAAAAGTCTTAAAGAAATTTATGAAGGAACTACTAGTCTTGATGCAACTATAAATTTTGCTTTATTATCTCATATTCAAGTTGAGCCAAGAAAATTTGAGGAGGCTATAAAACATGAAGTGTGGATTAAAGCCATGAATGAAGAAATTGCTTCAATTGAAAAAAATGAAACCTAGGAACTAGCTGACCTTCCACCTGAAAAAGGTGTTATTGGGCTAAAATGGATTTACAAAACTAAATATAAAGTTGATGGATCTATTGAAAGGCATAAAGCAAGATTGGTGGGAAAGGGTTTTTCTCAACAGCCAGGTATTGATTACACTAAAACCTACTCTCCAGTTGCTAGATTAGACACCATCAGAACAGTTTTATCATTAGCAGCTCAACATAGGTGGAAAGTTTATCAATTTGATGTTAAATCAGCTTTTTTGAATGGTTATTTGAATGAAGAAGTGTTTGTAGAACAACCACTTGGTTATGGAGTTGCAGGGCAAGAACAAAAGGTCTATAAGTTAAAAAAGACACTTTATGGGCTCAAGCAGGCGCCTAGGGCCTGGTATAGTAGGATAGATAATTATTTTTAGAAAAATGGTTTCAAAAAGAGTGAAAATGAGCCCACATTATATGTGAAATATCAGGTGATTTAATTGTCATATGTATATATGTAGATGATCTAATATACATAGGGAATAGTGAAGAGTTAATGAATGAGTTTAGACATGTAATGAAGTCTGAATTCGAAATGACAAATTTGGGGTTAATACATTATTTCCTTGGGATAAAGGTAAGACAGCAAAATGATGGCATTTTCATCTCACAAGGTAAATATGTCAATGATTTACTCGATAAATTCAAGATGAAGAATTGCAAACCGATGAATACACCATTGAACATGAGTGAAAAATTGGTTAAGGATGATGGGTCTGAAAAAGTAAATGAAACATTGTACAGGAATCTAGTTGGTAGCCTTATGTATTTAACAACTACTAGACTAGATATCATGTTTGCTGTTAGTTTGCTTTCAAGGTTCATGCAAAATCCAAGCAAGATGCATTTTTGTGCAATGAAAAGAGTTCCGAGATATGTTCGGGGTACTAGCAATTTTGGCATTAGATATGCTCCAGTAAATGATTTTGGTTTAATTGGATTTACAGATAGTGATTGGGCTGGTTCTATTACTGACAGAAAGAGCACTTCAGATTATGTATTTTCCTTGGGTTCAGGTGCCATTTCTTGGTCCTCAAAAAAACAGTCTTCAGTTTCTTTGTCTTCAACTGAAGTTGAGTACATTGCTGCAACTACAGCTTCATGCCAAGCAGTATGGCTGAGGAGAGTCTTAACAGATTTAAAACAAAAACAGAATATGCCAACTGTGTTATACTGTGACAATAACTCAGCAATTGCCATTACTAAAAATCCTGTCTTTCACAGTAGAACAAAACACATAGATATCAGATATCATTTTATTAGGAATCTAGTGGTTGAGGGACAGATTGAATTGAAGTTTTGCAAAACCAATGATCAGATTGCTGACATACTTACCAAGGCAGTTTCAAAAGAAAGTTTTGAAAGGTTGAGACAAATGATGGGTGTTTGCACATTAAGCATTAAGGGGGAGATTGAAAGCACTAATGCTTAATGCTAGCACAGCATATTAGCACAGCATATTGAGGAAGACACGTAGCAGCTCCACTGTCCATCTTTTGTTTGACAGTAATCATATTAGTTGTCCAAAGTTTTAACGCTTGTTGAATGATGTAAATACATTGGGTTTACAAATTTGACATCTGTGTATTTTGCCAGGCCATTTGTTAATAGCTTTTTCCCTAAAGCTCCACGCAGCAATAGGAAAACAAGGGTTTTAGTTTTATAGAAAAACATTCCTTTTTTGTAATGTACGCTGCTGTTCTACTCCCTACAGGTTTAATATGCAGAAGCTCCTGTAAGATACAAAGAGGGTAGATGCTGGCAGCATCAAGTTTTATCTGTCAAAATGTACTGGTCATATATTAAAAACACTGTATATGGGCTAATTTTTGTTTAAATCAATTTTTCAGTTTTAATGGAAGTTTAATGTGAAATTGTGTTGTGCAAATTCTGAGAACATTGAAATGTTTGTCTTTAAAGCTTTCTAATGAATAGATAATCTGTCATTGCTGTAGCAATGTGTTGCCCTGTTTTGTCTTGTTTGTTTTGTATAAATTCCATTCTTCTTCATGAAGAGTTTGTGTTGAAATCCTTTATATCTGGAAGTGGATTCTCCTCCTAAATCCAACAATTGGTGCTGCTAGCTTTGTTGCTGGTCTCGTCCTCTCCATAATCGTTCAAGACTGCTTTGTTGCTGGCTTTCGTGCCTCTGCCCTTGTCTATCTCCCAAATGACTCTGCCTTCGCCACTACTGTTTAATAATCGTTCAAGACTACCCACCGACAGCCCGAATCCACGCCTGGATTTGGAACTGTTCGCTCTGAATCTTTATATGCATCTGCACCTGCCTCCACTCCTGGTACTGTTTAATAATCGTTCAAGACTGCGAGACTGCCTTTGCAACTACTGATTATTTACCTAAAGAGTGTTGCTTGCTCCTTGTGTCCTATACCTCTGCCACCCATCATATTACCGATGCCCTTTTCGCAGCTTATGTCTCTATGGCCTTGACCTTTGCTTCTTCTTCAATTGCACCTGCCCCTGTAGCTGGAGGATATGAAATTGGATAGAAAATGGGCGACAGAGGATTTGGCATTCGAAGGGACTTGGATGCTGGTTATTAAAAAATTGTATCTGTGCCTGGAACCGAAACTCCTACTAGCTTTGCTTATGACTATGCTTAGGGGATGGATCAATAAGATAAACTACTTCACTCGCCGCTAAGCCTCCTTCATTGGCAGTCTCAAATCCTAGCGGGCTATGCCTTCGCTACCTTTGATGCTGATGGGTCACTGGTATCATTCAATGGTACGAGTTCACCTGTGCCTGCCTACAATACCAACGAGGAAGAGTTTGGAGGAGCGGCGGGGAAAGCAGCGAAAAAATGGCGAAAAATGATGAACGGCTGAGATTCGTTCAATAGTAAGCAGAGTCATATCAATCATTGATTGGCAATTTTTGCTTTGTCCTCTTCAAATAAGATACGCCTTGGGCATAAATTAAACATATTATTCAACTGATACCTTTTTTAATTATTCTATTACAAATATTAAAAAACTACATAAGCATTAAGATTAATACACTGATGTGACCATGTTGTCATAAAGATGGTATAGCTATGTTAACTTATTTGTATTATATGAGATATAATATAAAATATGCATTTTTATTATTTAAATAAATTAATGTGTATAGAAAATTAATAGACGAATATTTTCAATTTTTTTTCAATTTTTTTTATTTAAGTATTTTTTAATAGAACAACTAGAATTATAGAATTAAAAGATTTTCGTATCTAACATTTTCGTATCATATAGTTAGAGTTATTTTTATTCTCTTTTATGTGTATTAGAATAAGATTGGAGGTGGAGGTGGAGGAGGAGGAGGAGGAGGAGACATGCAAGGTGGAGCATGTGAATGTGCAAAAGCTTACACATTCAAGAGATTTACACAAGAAGGCATTAGATGAGTACATAACTATTACCTTGGGTAGAGAGTTCTATAATGTTTTTGGTAGCTATCAAAAACATAATCTCCCATGGATTAGTGGTGTAGACATGTCAAATTTACATCATGCATAATCATATTCCATTCATCCAATAAATCAGGACTTTATTTAAATCAAATCCAAATCATACATTTTCCATCATTTTCTGATTTAAATAAATCAATTATCAAAGTCCAAAATGTCAACTCATCTAATCAGCATTAATCAGCATGATCATCATCTAATCCTAATCTAATGCTAATCACATCCCACTTGCATTATCTAGACCTAGCCACTTGCACAATAAATCAATTTTATTGATTTATTAAAAGCCTCATTTTCCCTCAACATGACAAGTCAAACAGGGCATTTATTGTTGTTTTTCCTTGTCCCCCTCTCAGCATTTATTGCAAATTTGAATTCAAATTTCCCCCTCTTGGGCACTCTTCCCAAATCTTGCACACACATCAACTAATCACATGGTGACAAGTGTCCATAACTCATTGGCAGAATATTTAATCCCACATTGGTCCATCTTCAACACTTGGCATTTTGAAAATCTTTAAATAGAGGCTTCAACATTGAGCAAATCCTTCACAATCTCCACAACTTGATGCAAGGTCATTCTCTTTGAGAACTTATCTTGTCCATTTATCATCTCCATCATCTATAGCAATTTCATCATCTTGAGCTTTTTATCAAGGATTGGGAAAGGGTCACTAGCACATGTGACACCAATCCACTATGAGATAGAGTTGGATTATGTCTTTCATATGCATTATTTAGTTTCTATTGTTCCATTTTTATTGCATGATTGATGTGTTTCATTATTTCATAGGGATGTTAAAGTGGTGTTTTAAACTAACCATATTGCATGATTGATGAGATAGAGTTCTATAATGTTTTTGGTAGCTATCAAAAACATAATCTCCCATGGATTAGTGGTATTAATAAAAGCTAACAAGTGTCGTCAAAGCCAATTCTACTCTAAAGGCCTTAAAAAATACAAATTACAGAAACATAGAAATACTAAAAAGATAGATTTATGATATTTTCCATATTTGGTTATGCATATACTACCTAAATTCCCCTTTGAGAGGCAATAGGCCCCATTACACATATGCTTTGTGGAAATTAACAAAACCATGTTTAAATTTGATCCTTAATGAACCACTTTCCCTAGTGAGGAAATTGTCTAGCTTATACCATGTAATAGACAGGGATATGTTGTTTCTTTAATGTTTTGAAAGAAACAAAAAACATTAGTAACTTAATCAATTACTAGGGGAATAATGGTTTCTAAATTCAATTGTGTTCTATGGATATTCTTAGCAAGCTCTGAGGTGTCCAATGATGGTGAAAAATATGGTTGCAACAACTCATCATTGAAAATAGGATGCAGTCTTAGAAGTAGTGGTAGATTGAGCTCATAATTATTTTCACCAATCTTTTAAGGGTGGTTTATAGCCCATATTGAAGAGGATGAATTTTCTTTTTTGGTCCCTAAAGCCACTTTTTATGTAGATGAATCCACTCATTGTCTCCAACCTAAAATTGATGAGTGAATGATGCTTGTTATGTCATTCCCTGTACTTATAATTGGTGTGATGTAGTATCTCATGAACTTGATTTTGGATATTATGAATCATTTCACCAAACTTTGATGCCTTATCTATCTCCTTCTCAAAATGTGGTAATAGATTATGTAGCATGACTAGTAGTGCTAAACCCACATGAGCCAAAGGTTGGTACCCAAGACATACCTCAAATAGATTGTGCCTCATTGAGCCATATAATTCATGATTTGAAACTATGTTATATATATCATAGAAGTTCATCCCATGTACAAGGATGCTTTAAATGATACATTCATAGAATGTGAATGATAATGCAATTCATCGCCTTAGTTTTCCAATTTTCCTGTGGATAAAATATGGTAGAGTTTATAAACCTAGCGTCCATCATGGCCCATAGTAATGGAAATCTTACTATATCCATCAGAGATGATACTTTCTAGAAAACTAAAATAGAACCAAACATTCTCAAAGAAAAGATTGGTGATTTCTTCTATGGAGATCCCTTCTTGCATGCTACCATGATGCCCGTTTTTGAAAATTTATCTACCACCACATACACATAGTCATAACCAAATTTGTTAGTGGGAAGGCCTAACATGGCGTCCATCAAAATTGAGTGTTAGGTCTTATCAAGAATAGGAAGACTCACATATCATCCTTATTTGTATTTTTTGGGCTTTGTAATGGCACAAGATGTATAAAACCAAATATATGAAGTGACATCATGATGCAGTTTTAGCAAAAAAACCTCTAGAGTATAATAATGGATTTTTCCTACTCAAAAGTGTCTTTCTTCCCATATCATCTTTTGTTATTACCTGCTAGGAACACATATGTGACCCATGTAACCAAGGTTTACATCTTGAAAGTAAAAATTAGGGACTCATGTACCTTTTATTATCCTTTTGTACATGTCACCAAAATCAAGGTTAGTGTCATACAACTAGGGCCAATATGATGTTTGGTTACCACAAGAAGCTAACACTATTGTTTGGGTTGTGATTGGAGGTCTATTGAAGTAGTCTACAACTTTTTCCTTACTTCCTTTGTTATGGTGAATGTTGAGATGAAATTGTTGTAAGCAAGTAGACCATATTTGATGATTTTCATTCTATAACTTTCCTTGTGTTTGCATAAATTGAAGAGGATTGTGGTATGTGTTGGAACCTTCAGATTTTAGCAAAATTTGGAGTTCCAATGATGAGAAAAATGGATTGCAGCACTCAGAAATGCACTTGTGAAATCTGCTCCAGTAACCTATTTTGGAAAATCATAAATTGAAGCATGTTCAGTTCCATGTCAAATCACTTGACAAGCATGTTTATCTGCCATATGTAAGTGTGTAAATCTGATTTCAGCTTCCTACACTAACATTTGATAGGGTTTTGAAGCACCAAGTTGGAGGGTTCTGGAAGAGTTTGTTGTCTACATATTATTAAATTTGCCAAGGAGGTCAACTTTGGAGGACAACATTTATGATCTAGATGATTTTCATGAAAAACCTATTGGTGTCTTAGATTTTCCCCATGTTAATATACTTTTATGCCAATTTTTAAAGCCCTAGAATTTCATTTGATATTTTTTCTGAATCAAAAGCAAATGGAGTTTTCACAGTCTTTATGGCTGCATCTCCAGAAAGTTTCAGAAGAGTCAACTTTGACCTTTAATATTTTGTGAAAGAAATGGATTGGTGAAGAAACCTTCAGCACACATGTTCATTGGACTTAAATGAACTAATTCCCCAAGTGATAGCTTTCCGAGAAGAGATCTAGTATTTTTTCAAGATGAAACTTTGGTGAGTTCCAGCTTGTTTTTGAAAGGTGCAGTTTCAAAAAAGGTTGGATTAGCTATTTTGAACATTAATATCATGCAATCCTAATTACTTCATGCAAATTTGTTTGGAAATCATGTTCCCATATCATTGATTTACATGTTAGTGCATTTCCATGGTTTCATGAGAATGTTTGATCAATTTTTTAGGGTAATTATGGAGGCTCCTTGACTCATTCTAGTCACAGTGCAAAATGTGAGAAATCAAAATCTAATAACTACCCACTTTAGCTTAGGATGCATTTCAAAAAAATTGATGAAGTTGGGGATGAAATGTTGGAAAGACTTCAATAGAGACATGATGAATGTGTGCATGGACAACCTGTTTGGTAGATACTTATTGCATATTTATCATGCCAAAGTTGTATTGCTTTAGTTACTATCTATGATAATGGATCTCATTCACATGCCATTTTTTACCCTTTCACTATCCATACTACCTTTCTCTATATATTATACTCCAATGTGCAACATACTATAACTGGCATTTCATCCACAAACAATAACATTGAAATGCCTTGTGATGTGAAGGAGAATGTTGTATATGAAGCAAATTTAAAGGAGAGGTTAGAAGTAAACAAAATAGAAGAAAAGGGTCCAGTACAAAATATAACCTGAATGACACTATGAATGTAACATACAAACCCTTGAATGAAGTAAAATTTATAAGTTTTCACCTTTCGAGTAAATTAACTAAGTAATAATTCATTGCAATAAAAAAAATTGCTTTCATTATTGATAACTTTCAATAACATAATACAACATAGATTCCATTTCTTTACAATAATTTCATAAGTTACAACAATACAAGAAAGCATACATTTACATACATAGCTCAATGAGCTTTGGAACAAATAGATGTAAGATGGTCTAGGATCCTTCCTTTCAAATCTTGGTTCTTCTTTCACCTAATGTACAAGAGAAGCATCACTCAAGCACTTTTCTGCCAACCATGAACTCTTAATGCAGTCCCCCACACATCTATCATTCAATAGATGGCCCTTCCCTTCAACGAAGAGATTGGTAGAGTAATTGATAATGACAACCAATTACTTGCATAGTGTTGTGTCCTACATAACTAGAACTTCTAATCCCACAATCTCAGACTAGCCTATAATATTGGATAATGGTGAACTGACAATGGAGCCAAAGGTCATCACACTACTTTGGCCAAAGTATTTCATTCAGTATTTTTTACTAAGGTCACCTATCACATACACTCCTACAGGCCAATTTGACTTAAAGTCATCTTAAACTACACATAGGTATTTCTTTCAATGGATAATCTATCATCCCAGAGATAACCTATCACCATTTTAATCTACTTGGAATAAACCTACTTAACAAGTAAGTACACAAGCTAGGTATTTATTTCAATGGATAATCTATAATCCCAGAGATAACCTATCATCATTTTACATACTTGGAATAAACCTAGTTAACAAGTAAGTACACAAGCTTCCTCCCATATTGGATTAACTATCCTAGGAGTAAACACAAGCTTTCCTAGTCAAATCAATAACTTAGCTAAGTATATCACATATGCCTCTCATGTTCAATCATACCTAGTATATAATACCTATGATAAACACCCATCTCGTATTATGGAGTACTTAAAAGAACATCACAAAAACAACATAAAAACTTCAATTTCCTTTTCAAAGATACTCTAATTTCTCTAATGCACACACTGGAAAAGACAACTCAAGCATTCATGGAAGATATGCGAGGTGGAGCATGTGAATGTGCAAAAGCTTACACATTCAAGAGATTGGCACAAGAAGGCATTAGATGAGTACATTGTTGAAAAATGAGGTGTTTTCTTAGCTTAATACTCTGTAAAACTTTAATATTGCTGATCTAAGTAAGTCTTTTCTTTGTTACATATATTCTTTGTGGGTGATTATCTTGATTAATCCATTTTACTGTTGTAGAATGTAGAGAGAAGTTGATAGAAGAACTAGGCGGGATATTAGAAAGATTACACAAGATGTACGTGAGAAACCCTTTCAGAAAAAATCCACCAAGAATTATTCTATTATTCAATCTCTGAATTACAATAGCTCCAATTCTTGCTTGAGAATGCTTCTTCTGTCTTTACCAATCTTCTTCACACCTGCAATAACAATTATGACAACTCTATTCAACTTGAATGAGATATAGAAACAATATGCAACCTTGTAATCTCCAAATGGTGATAATTACAATGCATAAGCTCAAGCCCTTAAAAAGGTACTCCATATTCCTTCAAGTAGAGTTCTTTAGTGAAGACTAAAGCTTACAACATGTGCATCATGCATTTGGGTGTCCCAAACTGAATCTACAACTTCTCCTTCACTTCAGTGATAATTCCAAAGCTATTCCTCAAAGATGGCGCCCTTAAGTAAAACTACTTAACTAAGCCTTCAGAAATATCTTATCATACATTGGAGTTAATTCCAATAAAGCATCTTGGGCTCCCAAGTTAGCTTCAAGTGCTTTATTGTTAACTGAAACATTTACTCAACACCATTCCCAAAAAATGATCATCCCTTGTTAACTGGAGGTAGTCCCTGTTATCTGTCATACAACTCAATGTTATTTAGCCATGCATTACAAGTTAACTGAAGCTAACTACATGCAACTCAAAATAACCAACATGCATGCAACATGCACTTGCATGCAACTGAAGATAACTGAATCGAACTGAATTGAACTGAACTAAACTGAACTAAACTAAACTGATTCTGAACTGAACTGAACTGAACTAAACTAAACTAAACTAAACTAAACTAAACTGAATTGAACTTCACTGAACTGATCTGAACTGAACTTAACTGAACTTCAAGCATGCAAACATCAAATCCTAACTTCTAGGATCTTTACATGCATTCATAAGTGTTAACTGTTACTCCGTATAGTTAACTGGACACAAGGTGAGTTTCACCTTACCATGTGTGCACCCACATGCTCCTATTATTTAGGAATAACTACAAATGTCGATTTCATGATTTATTTCATCCAAATATTAATCTCATCCTAATCTTAGTGTTGTTGAACACATTCCAAGAATCTGGGAGATACATGAAATAATTAATGTTTAGGATTTGCAATTAAATGGCATCCTATTTCCAACATTCTCCCACTTGACATTATACATTGCAATTATTCTAAACAAGGAATAATAAAACAAGTACAAGTCTCAAAGCCAATGGCCTTCTTGCACCAACTAATCAATCCATGCTAACTTCAAATGCAACCTGCATAATCATGAAGCTTCCAAGCAAATGATTAAAACCAAGAGAACTTATATGTATGGTTTCATAAGATAATCTGGAACATTAATTAAAGTGTTAACTTTTCTCAATTAATACCTTCCCATTATCAACCAAACCATTACCTTTCCCAAGCCTCTGTAACCAAACCACCTCTTTAGAGGCATGCTAAACCACCGAGTGTGTTGAATTCACATTCAACCAAGGTGTAGACTCCTCGGTCTTTTCTGTTAAAAAACTTTTCTCACAAGTAACCATTTCAACAAATGTCTCTTACCACAAGAGAATTCCAGCCTCACCTATTTCTCCAAGTATCCATGGGACCTGTAACCAACCAATCCATGCCAAACTCCAAATGCAACACAACACTTTCATGAAGTAATCAAACAAATGATTAATGTACCCAATACTTAAGAGAAACACACAAGATCAATGCCAAAGCTCCAATCATGAATCAGGAACATAAACATGACATCCATGATCTAACCATCTCCTCTTAGGAGATCACATGCATCATAACATACTTATACATCCTAGTCTCAAGAGAACCATGTAATATGCTAAACTCTAAATGCATATCAAGAGTAAACCATGACATCCATAACAAATATACTCTAAACCAAGAAACCATATCTCTAATCACATGGAGATAACCTTACCAATGATGCATCCAAGTCACTGCCAACAACTCCCACTGAACCGTGATACCGAGTCACACATGGCATCATGACTACCATCCTCTCTATGAAGATTACTCTGAAACATGAAGCAAAGAGTTATCACAAACAATATTAGCTGAAATAACCAATGCATCATTACTATTATCTGAGGACTCCTCTGTAGAAGAATCAAAACTCTCTTTCTTGTTCTTACAATCCTTCTTCACATGTCCTAGTTTCCCACAGTTCCAACACTTTACCTTACTTCATCCTTCCGACTTACCCTTCCCTTCCTTGTTTCCCTTAGGCTCCTTTTTCTTAGGCCTACCTTTTACAAACAAGGCATCTTGGATTTCCTCCTTAGACTTCCTCCTCATCTCCTCTGAAAGGAGAGTAGGAATAATGTTGTCCATCTTTGAATCTACACTATTTCCACTAATTGCAACAATTAGATTTTCCCAAGAATTTGGTAAACAACAAAGAAATAAAATGCACTTATCCTCATCCTCTAGCTTTACATCTACAGATGCTAACTGACTGAGAATTAAATTGAAAGCATTTAAATGTTGTGCTACTGAATCACCATCTTTCATTTTCAATGAATATAATTTCCTTTTCAGATATAACTTATTGGTGAGACTCTTAGTTTGATAAATATCCCCTATTCTTTTCCATAATTTATATGCACTAGTTTCCACTGAAACATTTAAAAGAATAGCATCAACAAGACATAACCTTATTGTTCCTCTTGCCTTCTTATCTAACTTAGCCTAATCTTCATCTGAAATAGTTGTAGGTGTCTTTGTCTCATTATTAACCGCTAACCACTGATCTCTTTCTTCAAGAAGATCTTCCATTTTTAATTTCCACATTTCATAGTTAGAACCATTGAACCTTTCAATCTCTAACCTTGAATTCATTGTAACAAAACTTAATTCAAAAATCAGCAAATAACAAAATACATTCTACTAAGCTAAAACCTCCAATCTTTTAAGAGAGTCCCACACTCTGCACCTAACCTCACTGACAACAAATGTTGAAAAATGAGGTGTTTTCTTAGCTTAATAATTGTGAAAACTTTAATATTACATCTAAGTAAGTCTTTCTTTCATATATATATTCTTTGTGGGTGATTATCTTGATTAATCCATTTTACTATTGTAGAATGTAGAGAGTAGTTGATAGAAGAACTAGACAGATATTAGAAAGATTACACAAGATGTAACATGGAGAAACCCTTTCGAGAAAAAAATCCACCAAGAATTATTCTATTATTCAATCTCTGAATTACAATAGCTCCAATTCTTGCTTGAGGATGCTTCTTCTATCTTTACCAATCTTCTTCACACCGCACAACAATTATGACAACTCTATTCAACTTGAATGAGATATAGAGACAATATGCAACCTTTGTAATCTCCAAATGGTGATAATTATTGAATGCATAAGCCTCAAGCCCTTGAAAAGGTATGCCATATTCCTTCAAGTAGAGTTCTTCAGTGAAGACTAAAGCTTACAACATGTGCATCATGCATTTGGGTGTCCCAAACTGAAGCTACAACTTCTCCTTCACTTCGGTGATAATTCCAAAGCTATTCCTCAAAGATGGCGCCCACAATTAAAGCTACTTAACTGAGCCATCAAAAATATCTTATCATGCATTGGAGTTAATTCCAATAAAGCATCTTGGGCGCCCAAGTTAGCTTCAAGTGCTTTATTGTTAACTGAAACATTTACTCAACACCATTCCCAAAGAATGGTCATCCCTTGTTAACTGGAGGTAGTCCCTGTTATCTGTCATACAACTCAATGTTATTTAGCCATGCATTACAAGTTAACTAAAGCTAACTACATGCAACTCAAAATAACTAACATGCATGCAACATGCACTTGCATGCAACTGAAGATAACTGAACTGAACTGAACCGAACTGAACTAAATCCAAACTAAACTAAATTGATTATGAATCAACTTAACTTTCTAATTTAACTTAACTCAATTTAATCAACTTCAAGCATGCAAACATCAAATCCTAACTTATAGGATCTTTACATGATTCATAAGTGTTAACTGTTACTCAGATAGTTAATCAATACAGAGTTTCACCCTACCACCATGTGTGCAACTCCACACATGCTCCTATTATTTAGGAATAACTACAAATGTCAATTTCATGATTTATTTCATCCAAATATTAATCTCATCCTAATCTTAGTGTTGTTGAACACATTCCAAGAATCTAGGAGATACATGAAATAATTAATGTTTAGGATTTGCAATTAAATGGCATCCTATTTCCAACATACATAACTATTACCTTGGGTGGAGAGTTATGCAATGTTTTTGGTAGCTATCAAAAACATAATCTCCCATGGATTAGTGGTATCAATAAAACCTAACAAGTGTCACCAAAGCCAATTCTCCTTTGAAGGCCTTAAAAATACAAACTATAGAAACATAGAAATACTAAAAAGATAGATTTATGATATTTTTCGTCTTTGGTTATGAATATACAACTTGAATTCCCCTTTGAGAGGCAATAGTCCCCATTTCACATATGCTTTGTGGAAAATAATGAAACCATTTTTAAATTTGATCCTTAGTGAACCACTTTCCCTAGTGAGGAAATTGTCTAGCCTATACCATGTAATAGAGAGGGATATGTTGCTTCTTTAATGTTTTGAAAAGAACATAAAACATTAGTAACCTAATCAATTACTAGCGAAAAAATGGTTTCAAGATTCAATTATGTTATATGGATGTTCTTAGCAAGCTCTGAGGTGTCCAACGATGGCTGAAAATATGGACGCAACAACTCATCATTGAAAATAGAATGCAGTCTTAGAGGTGGTGGTAGATTGAGCTCAAAATCATTTTCACCAATCTTTTAAGGGTGGTTTATAGCCCATATCAAAGAGGATGAATTTTCATTTTTGGTCCCTAAAGCCACTATTTATGTACATGAATCCACACCTTATCTCCAACCTAAAATTCATGTGTATGATGTTTGTTATGTCATTCCTTATACTTATAATTGGTGTGATGTAGTATCTCATGAACTTGATTTTGGATATTATGAATCATTTCACAAAACTTTGATGCATTATCTATCTCTTTCTCAAAATGTGGTAGTAGATTATGTAGCATGACTAGTAGTGTTACACCCACATGAGCCAAAGGTTGGTACCCAAGACATACCTCAAATAGACTGTGCCTCATGGAACCATATAATTCATGATTTGAAACTATGTTATATATATGGTAGAAGTTCATCCCATGTTCAAGGATGCTTTAAATGATACATTCATAGAATGTGAATGATAATGTACTTCATCGCCTTAGTTTTCCATTTTTTTTATGGATAGAATATGGTAGAGTTTATCAACCTAGCGTCCATCATGGCCCATAGTAGGGTGAAGCCACAATAGTGGTTTACAATTTGATGGAGGAAGGAAATTTGAGAAAAAACAACCTCATGGCAAAAAAATTGGTTTTAGGGGTTCACATGAACCTACAAGTTCAACCGAACCATAAAGGGTTCGAGCGAACTAGGGTTCGAGCGAACCCATTAATTATTGGGCCTACATTTTCCACCCAAAAAATAAAGGAAAAATGCACATTAAAGGGGGTTCGCTAGAACCCCCCTTTTCCCTAATTTTTTAATTTGTTCACACAAAAAACCTAATTTT